>JAQIXH010000511.1:0-12796 GCA_034700145.1 Panagrolaimus detritophagus
TTGCAAAACTCTCGTTTTAAAATAATTTTTCGCAAATCTATCAATCTTAAATCAAAAATTTAAAAAGCGACAGCGCCAAAATTCCTGTATTTCATAAACTATTTTGCTGTTTGTCGGCTATAACGGCGAAATGAAAATATTTATTTTTAATAGCAAAAAGACCCGATAATACCCAAAATACAAATGTACGAAAAAGCACAAATTTAAATAGTAATTTTTTCTAATGGCTTTCGTACTGTATCCACAAATTTCGACAACCAATTTTTTGGTGATTTTTAAATCGATTTTTTCTTTGGTTGTTTTATATATTTCGTAACTAAAAATAATAAAAAGTAGCTATTATTAATATCTAATAAATACAAACATTGTTCTTCAAATTTTTTATAACCATTTCTATGTTTCATTAAAAGTTTTTTCTTTGGGCCATAGTGTCCCACCATCGCCCAATCCGCGAATACTTTATTCACCCATTTAATTAAAGATTTTCGAAAAAGATTTATTTTTATTTTTGTTTTTTCTGGGTGATATGTTATTTCGATACTTGAATCACTGTCAAGTCTTTTCTGGAAATATACTTAAAATTAAGTTTTAAAAAAAATTTTTTTTTAGTTGTACTTTAGCGATCACCGCAAATCACATTTGCATCTACAGAAAAATTTCTACTTACTTCGAAAAATTCAGCGAGGAAACAAATGATGAAATTGTATATGTTTAAAATATTTCTTTTGTTTCCACTAAGTATCTTCATTATAACACTATTTATAATCGTAAGCTAATTTTTTTTAACACTTCTGACAGAGTTTCTCTTAAATTTTATGGTTTCTCTTTTCTTTCTTTTTATTTTTTAAACTTTAAACACGCCCAAATGTCATGCGCTCAAACACGCGCGCAAAACAAAGGTAACGCCCAACAGATGTAATATGTTTAAATTTGACATTTCTGTAATAAAAAAAAATTTGTATTCACAAACTCAAAACTCATATATTTTTTGAAAAATAACACCTGTTAAAGTTTATCTGAAAAGCAAAAAACCTTTCGCTCAAATAAAAAACATAAATTTATTTTTTTACAACTGACTTTAGTTATGTTAAACTGCACAAAAATAATCCCACCATCTCCAAGTTTTATTAATTTCTTTTATGCTTATTCTCATTTTACTCTGGTTTTTTCTTTAATAATTACTCCATTAGAATTGTATATAATTTTATCAAAATCTAAAAATCTCAAAAGTTTTAAAATTCTTATATTAAATCATACATTTTGGTGTATATTATTTGAAATATGTTTTACATCTGTAAAACCGCTATATCTTGCACCAACAGTAAGCGGATATCCTTTGGGGTTGTTAAAAGATGGAAGTCTGAAAACTACAGCTTTAGCCTCATATTCAATTTTATTCATTTTAATTACATCTTTGGGAGCACTGGAATCAACACTAGCATGCCGATATTTACTTGTTTTTCCTGCAACGAATTGGTTTTCAGCAAAACGTGGAATTGCATGTATTTTTATTCAACAATGTTTTTCATATGGTGTTATTACATTCTTTTTGTATCCATTCATTTTTATGGAAACTTCTGCATTTTATGATATGGCAATTTCATATGATCCATGTTTAGCTCAATATTTTTCTTCTGAACCTGGATTCCTTTTTATTTCCCATGAAATTTCTGGTACATTTATATATATTTGTTTTTCGATACTTTTGGTTTTAGTATTACTTTTGCTGATATTAGCAGCATATTTTATTTTTCTTGTTAAAACAAATATTACAACAACAACAATAAAATTTGGTAAATCTTTAATGATTTCTGCAATCATTCAATTATCGATTACAATTGTATTCAATTATATTCCTTTAGTTGTATTTCTTGGAATTTTAGCTTTTGAAATTCCGAATACCCAAAATTTATTGATCATTTTTTGGTGCCTTTTAGAATCTCATTCATGCTTGGAATCTCTTGCAACTCTGTATTTTGTTACCCCATATCGAAAAGCTGTTTTAGAAATTTTACAACAGCTGAATATTTTGAAAACATTTTCGTTTAAAAATTCTGTACAATTTTCTGCAGCTAATAACAGTAATGTAATTATTTATACGTGATAATCTGGTTAAATGAATGTAGCATTTTTATGACATGTCAACCTACTTTTTTAGATAAATATTAAATCTGATTTTTTTTAAAAAAGTTGTTAACGCTAGTAAAAATAAATTTTTTTTCAAATTTTGACATACATTTGTAAGATATTTTTTAAGTGCGATAATAAATGATTGAAAATTTTAAAAATTTCGGGGTTTAAAACCCACATTTTTACAAGAGCGTTGTTTTTACCACAAAATTTAATTCTCATAATAAATAGAGTTTTCTTCCATATATTTTTCATGTTTTTAAATTAATAATTAATTTGTGCATTTTTCATTAAAATAAATGTAAAAAATAACACAAAAATAAATGAAAAATAAAATATTCAAAAAATCAGAAAAGAAATTACATAAAAATATTTTCTTCAAATTGAAAGCTGTAAAAAACACAAAAGCAGAAACACTGTCTTCAATAATTTAGTTTTTGCTTTAAAAGCAATTGTGACGCCAGAAAAATATAAAACTTTAAAAGAAAAAGAAAAGGGAAAAGTGAAAAGGCAAAATGTAAAACTGTGCAAATAATTTTTCAATTAATGTAAAAAACGTTTGATAAAAAGCAGAGAAAAATGAGTTATTAAATGAAATTTAGTTTCCATTTTCTAGTTTGATATTTGGAAATGCTAAAAAATAAAAAATAAAAAACGGTCATAAAAGAAAAAAGAAGAAGGTTGATTGTTTTTATAGTATTTTTTATACTGTTTGGACATATTGTGATAATTTAAAAACAAAAAAATAATTTGAAAAAAAAAATATTTTTTTAGTTTTCCCCCTTTGAAAAAAAATCAAAATTTCGATTTTGGGTTTGGGTTTGGACACGTGAACTTTAAAAAATGTGTCATAGTCTCTAAAAAGTAATAAACATCGACTTTATGCAAACTCTCAACCATCCTGTTTAAGATATACTTTTTGATCATTTGAAACTACTGTGACGTTTTTTTTTCGAAAAGTGTACAACCAAAATTCATTTTTTATGTGCTCGCAAATGAAATAAAAAAGAAATTATAGAAAATGAAGATTTTGTTGCCATTTTTTTCTCACCATTTTAAAAAAATTTTAAAAAACTTATACAAACGGAACTAAAAAAACTTTCCTTTTCTTACAACTTTTTCATTCCTTTGTAATATTTAAAATTTTTTTAATAAAAAAAATTATAATTAATTTAGTGTTATATATCTTAAACAATGTCGTTCCGTTGAAACTCTTAATCTCCATTTTGATGGAGATGTTCATAAAGTAAGCATTGAAGTAATATAATTTGAGATAAACTTATTATTTTTCAGATTTTATCAGTGTTTCAATCATCGTGTACAAAACTTCTAGCTTGCTTTCATTCTGGCAGAACATTTAAAAGCTTTTTAAAAGCGTATGTTTTATTAATTTGTTTTATATAAAAAATTTTAATTGAAAATTTTTTAGGCCAAAAATGTCATTGATTAAAGAATATGATATTACTGTTGATGGCTTGCCAGATAAATTATTTTTTCAATCAATCAAAGAAAAACTGCCAAAACTTGAAAAAATAAATGCAACTTTTCGGGAATGTGATTATGGAAAAGTTTTCAAGATTATGCAAAATGGACATCAAGATTATTTGAAGAAATTTTCAAAGTTTCGAGGAAATGTTCAATTTGAATGCAAAGTTCGTCCTAATGATTATCGCCAGGTTAAAATATATTTTTTTTCTTAATACAACTATGTTTTTAGCTTCATCAACAAGTGATGGGTCAATCAGGTTTTGATTGTGATGAAAAAGAGAAAATTATTACCAAAACTCAAAATGTTACAAACAAATTTGTGTTCAAATATATTTTTCGACGTAATAAAATATGGAAATATTCTCGTATGAATATTCCGGATGAACGCTACATGAGTGATGATTCATCTGATGAAACTGACGAAAACTGAAATGGAAAATCACCAAGAAAAAACATTTCCACAAATCAAAAAAAATATGAAAAAATAGTTTTCTTTAAAGTTTTTTATTCTGGTTTTTTTATTTAATAAAATTTATGGAATTTATAATTCCTTTGTCGTTTTTCCATCTTTTTTTCAATTTTTCTTTTTGTCCTTTGATAAATAAATATTCTGCAGTTTCCATCTTCTGCTTTTTTTATAATTTAAAAAAAGCGAAGTTTTTCCTTCTGTTTTTCCCTTTTTTCGAAAATTATTGCTATCAAAGAATGCATAATCTTACATATCGGTCAGGGATTTCAGCAGGTCAAAAAATAGCCGATCCAACTTTTTTTATTTAATTAACTTGTTTTTTAAGTTTTAAGCAATATTTTAAATTTATTTCAAGCTTTTCTTTCTTTTGAATGTACAAAAAAACTTTGTAAATTATTTTTTAAATCATTTTTTTGCAAAGCTCTTAAAACATTTATTTTAATTAATGTATCGAAATTTTTGTTTGGTGTTTTTAACTTTTGATATTTTTATGTGTCGAAACCAGCAAATTTTAAAAGTAGTTACAAATTGCCTGTAATTTTAATAATACAAAAAATAGAATAAAATATTCAAACACGTAAATTATCAGCAATATCTTTAGAAAAAATTGAATCGAATATAAAAATATTCGGGCCTGGCGTTTTTTGTTTTAAAAGAAAAAACGTTTCCTTTTCATTTTCGTTCATTTTCCATTTGAAAAAAGTAAAAAGCAAAGACTTTTGTAAAAAACATCCATTTCGATTGAATGAAAAAAATTGTACTCTTTTGCTCTTTTGGAATAGAAAAGCAGACGCATCTGTTCAAAATTTTTTTTACATGCATCCCCGATTTAATGAAACAAAAAAAGAGAGAAACGAGCAGTTTTAAAAAATAGTGTTTTATTTGTTGATTCATTTGGAGAATTTTTGAAGTGCCTTTTTTTAATTAAATAGAAGAAAGTTTTTGCTATTTTGAATCTTTTAAATATATTAATAAATGGCATTTATTTAAACAAAAACTATCTTTGTAAGTTTTAAAAAAAAGTTTTGAAAAATTATTATGGCTTTTATCCAAAATGGTGGAAAAAATTTTTCTCCAATATTTATTTAACCATTTGATCTTCCACAAACAAACATGTAATAAAAGAATGAAATCAAATCCAAAGAAATAATTTAAAAAAAACATAATTAGAAAAAAACGTGACATAAAAAAAGCGTGTTTTAAAATATTAATAATATTTGTTTTTATTATCTGCGCGGTACTGTGGATCAGATAAAGCAATAATAATGTCACATATTTGCTTGTAACCCGTATTTTTTGTTGAACATTTCTCATATTTTGTAATTTCAATCTTTCGCTTTTTTTATAATTTTCTCCGATGTTTTTCCTTCTTATTTTCCCTTTTTAACTTTGCGCCTTCAGAGCATGAAAAAAGTTTGAACCCTTTTTTATAAACAATGGTACTTGGAATCTCTCATCTAATAACCAAAAAATGAAACATAAGAACGTACACATATTTGTTCAACAAAAAATGTTGTAAAAATCTTTAAAAAACATGGATTATTTGTAACAAATGTTTTTGTGTTTTATTTTTCAAAAAATAGAAAGTCTTTATTGGTACTGTAACATCTATTTTCAAAAATGTTTTTAATGCGTATTTAAAAGTTATAAATAATAATTTGATCAAAAAAAAAATTTATTTCAAATATACAGTATACAAATATACATATTTAAATACAAATCAATACAATATGTTGCATTTTTGATAATAATACAAAAGTGAATAGATAATATCATGTTATGGTTAACGTTCAGTCATTCGAGAAATGATATAATTGACAGCAAGTTCTTCATTTTTATCACATGCAAGATATGCTTCAATTACAAGTTGTTCAGGGAACCCCATAGCTTTAATCTAAATAAAAAACAATGATTTTAAGCGATTTTAATTATATTAAAAAAACTTACACGTTCAATTGCATCCCGTTCTTCTTCAGTAACTTCAACAATCTGTTCTCGACGTCCCCCATTATTTCTACCACCAGCTTGAGGATTAGATTGTGAAGCAGTTGCTGGAGGAGCTTCAGCATTTAATAAACGAAGAAATTCATCTTGATTTTGCGAAATTACTTGCATTAATGGAGGATTTAAAGCAGTAATTTTTTCCATAACTTCTGTAAGAATGCTTGGATTTTCTTGAACCATTGCACGTATTTGTCCAAATGCAGCATTATTTTCAAGGAATCCTAATCCAATATTTTGTTCTTTTTCTGTTGTATTTCCAGGTTGAGGAGTATTTGTATGGACAGTTTCAGGAGTTCCATTAATCAAATATTCAACTGCACGAGGTTGATTAAAGAATGCTGCACGAAGAGCGGCAAGTGCTTCAGCTTCAGGATATCCCATTCCAACAAGATTATTAAGCTTCTCTTGATTTTCGGCAGTAACTAAAACAACAAAAAATGAATCATATACATGTATCGCAGCTTAAAGAAGTCAAAACACAAAGTGTTCCTAGTAACAAAGAATAGATGCTCAAAGATTCACTTTTTGATTAAACCCAATAACAAAACGTAATATATAAAAAAACATACGTGAAGCAGAATTACGAGATGAATCTGGAGCTGATGCTTTTGAAGATGATGATGTCGCACTTGACACAGATGAAGATCTCGATGCTTTTGAAGTTGATGCAGATGAAGAGCTTTTACTTGATGTTGTTGATACAGATGGAGCTGCACCAGTCTTTGCTGGAACTTTTGAAGCAGCACTTGAAGATAATGAAAGACTTGCAAGATCTTTAACTGGAGTTATTACTTTTGCCTTTGAATCACTAACATCTTTTTCTTCTTTTGTCACTTTCTTTTCTGCACTTATCATAAGAATAATAACCTTTTTTGCATCATAATCCAATGAATCAAAGGTATCAGAATCGTCCAAAATTTTTCCAGCATAAATTAGTTTTTGTCTTTCAACTGGACATCTTTCTCTTCCTCGATTTTTTGCAATGGCATTCTTTACTTCAAGAATCTAAAAAAAGAAGGTATTAGTAGTCACAAAAAAATAATTGTTATTGAAATAACAAAAAAAGAGAGAGCGCTAACACGAGAAACATTCAAATATTTCTAACAGTTATAAACGTTAAGTTTAAAAAAAACAACTTACTGTTTGATCTTCATTAACAGAAAGTTGAAACATTTCTTGTGTAATTGTTTTAAATGTAACCTTCATAATTTCACAACAATGATCGTGGAAAAAATTGATGACAAAAAGTTAGTCGACGAAGAAAAAAAAAGTGCAACAAAAAAAAGAGGAATGAACTTTTTTTTGGCTGCTGAAAAAAAATGAATCATTCAAAAAAAGTGCAAGCAAGTAAAAATTTTTTGTTACAACAACAAAATTTTCTCTGACCTTTTAAAAAAATTTTGTTCAGTAAAACAATAATACAAAAAAGCAATTGATGATTGATTAAAAACAATTTTTCTCATAGAAATACCAAACATTTTTTTGGTCTAAAAAAACATGTGGTACATGTATTTCACAATTGATGCTCGTTTTGGTTGCAAAATTTTTTTCATTTGCTGCAAAAAAAGTTGTTTTTACGACGGAAAAAAGTACATAAAAATGCAAGAGAGAAGATTGATAAAAATAGTTAGGTGTGACATCAACAATGCAATTGATTATTTTGTTAAGAATATCATTTACTGTTTGTGGAAAAGAATAACCTTTAATTTTTTATTTTGCAAACATTTTTGAATATTTTAATTATGTATTAAAAAAAACAGAATATACACAAAGCGTGTTGTTTGCTGCTCTTTAAAAATGGTCTTCTGAAAGCTGGAACTTTTTCACGAGGTCAGATAAAAAAATTCTTTCTTCACATTTTGTATAACTCGATGAAACGAGCAAAATGTTAAGACGGAATTTTTTTTATCTGACCTGGTAAAAAGTTTTGGCTTTCAAAAGACCATTTATAAAGCGCAACAAACAGCGCTCTGTGTGATGTCTATTGAAATGGGTTTAAAAACAGCTGTAAGGTTTAAAGAACGTGTTTTTGTAAAATTCGAGCCATTTACGATAGAACAATAATAATGGTTTTGCTTGAATCTCTTTTATCATTGAAAAAAAGTTTTAAAAAAATTATCAAATGATTCTGTAATACATCCAAATGAATTTTTATGGTCTGCTTAAACTCTGATAATTTTTTAGAGACAAACAAATAAATTTTGCAAGTATGCTTCTCCACGAGGAAACGCAGATAAAACCAACCAAAATATAATTGATTTTCTTCGAATACTATTGTCACCAAAAAAGCTTTTTCTATTTTATGGAAGAAAATACTCTTTTATATTGCAAAGGTTTTTGAATATTTAATTTATAATACTTTATAACTTGTAAAAACTAGTGCACAAATTTATAAAGAACAGGATACTGTAAACGAACAAAATCTAAGAAAGGCATGTTATTATGATAGTCACAAAAATGATGATGTATCAAAGCCAAACAATAATTATTGTTTCTTTTGAAGCTTGTTTAACCATCAATTAAATTTTTATGGAAACTATTTTACTACTTTCAAGTGCAGGTCTAAACCCTGGACACAATTGTCTAAGCAATGGACTCGAAAAACTAAACTCTAGGCTTGCATTCAAAAACTAAAACAAGTTTGTTCTTCTTTGTTACACATTTATTTTAACGGATATCATGAAGAACTGGAATTCAAACTGAATAGATTTTATATTTGGTTTTCAAATTATTCCTGGAATTTTGATTATTTGTACAACTCTAATGTTTGAAGTTAAATGCAAACAAACGATAAATCATTGCGCGCATTTGGCTGTGTTTTTTTGAGTTTTATTTATTTTTATTTCATTCCATTTGCAGATACAATATTTCAAGATTATATTTTAAAATTGCAACAATATTTTTGTCTTTCATTTCTGTTTTATTGATTATTATTTATAAATTTATTTTTTTAATTAGTATGCAATAATTTGAATATATTCAAAAAGGCTCATGAATTTCAATTAAATGTAAAATTACACATTTTTGAATCCAAAATTTAGATTTCACAACGTCCAAGTAATCCAATTCTTTATCGACAAATAATTCGTGAATGATGTTTACTTAAAATTTCATCAATTATTTGTGCACTACAAATAAAAATGCAGTAAATTTAATAAGTCGAGAATTTGTTCATAAGTTGGTTTTGATTGCAATACAAATACAATCTTCAAAGATTGTCCCAATTCAAGGGCACCTATTACCCCGTGGTATTCATATAATAAATATTTTTAATTCGGTTGTTTGATCAATTAAATATTTAAAAAAAAAAGCTAAAAAAGCTATAAAAATCTGGCAAAAATGGTGGACAGTAATATTATAATAGAAAAAAAAGAAAACTGCCATTGTATTTATAAAATTTTTTTGGCGCAAAAATAAATACTCCGCATTAGTCAAAACACTTAATATTTTCTAAAGGGCAACCTTCAAGTTTTTTCGTATAATAACATTTAAATAGTGCACATTTTTTTCCTATCATTTATTAGTATTTATTTGATTATTGGTTATTTTCGAGTTTTTCCTTTTTGCCCTAGGAGGTGGATCTTTTTTTTTCTTTTTTGCCGTTAAAAAAAAGAAAAAAAACCCAAACGTCCCCAACCCGTTCAAGGGACACAATCATATTATAAAACCTTAAAGGATGAGTCTCATCCTTAATAAATTTCTTGGACAAACAAAAGAAGGATACAAAAATGCTCCGGCAAAAACACTAGCTTTTTTTTCCAAAAATATATGACAGATACGACCCTCATTTTTATGAGCAAAACGGGATAACTTTTTTTTTGTCAATTTTTCGGAGTGATTTTTTTAAAAGTTTTGCTTAGACTTTATAAATTAATCAATAAAATATTTCACTTTTTTCATCACATTTGAACGTTTTCTTCAACTTTTTCAAAACGAAATATAAGGTTTTTTTTGGCGTTATGTTCCGCATTGAGAGTTGTTTTCCTTCATTTTTGTGATGTTTTTTTCTGCAGTTTTATCCAATGTATTTTCTGCGATTCATTTTAATTAATTTTTTTATTTTCATAAATTTTGTCTGATGATTACGTTCATTCGAGATGTTTATATTGTTCACTTTTTTAGTCACAGGAAATTAATTTGCTGAAAAATGACATCCTGGATATTTCTTGAAGAAATGCAACGTAAATTTAATGATGCTTTTGAATCTCAAAATCCTGCAATGTTTGATGTTGTATTTGATATTGGTGGAAAGGCGTGTATTAACCATTTATTTAAATTACTGTATTTATAAGATTTAAATTTTTTAGAAACTCTATGCAGATAAATTGCGTTTAACATTAGCTTCCACAACATTTGAATCAATGTTTTCGGATCGTTGGGGTTATAAGGATGATGTAATTCCAATCGAAAATTATAAATTTGATGACTTCAAAGGATTTCTTTCATTTATTTATTCTGGCAAATGTAATCTCAATGATAACATTATAATGGCAATGTTGGATATGGCAGCATTTTATCAAATTGAACGTCTCAAAGAACTTTGTGAAGAATATTTATTAAAAGTGGAATACACTATGGATAATATTTTCCAATACATTGAAGTTTCTGATAAATATTCTTTGGTTCATCTGAAAGAAATTTGTGATAAATATTTATCAAAAATGGAATACACTATGGACAATATTTTTCAACTTATTGAAATTTGTGATAAATATTCTTTGATTCGAATGAAAAAAACACTTCAAAAATTTATTACAAAAAGTTTTCCAACTTTTATAAAAATTGACAAATTTTTAAATGCTAAAAAATCTGTTTTTAAAAAAATTCTTACAATGGAATCGAATTTTGTATTATATGAAGAGAACAAATTCCAAATCGTAATTTCTTTTTCATCTCTTGTTTTTCTCATATTTTTTTCCAGATATTTGAATGGGCGAAATACAAAGCTGTTAAAACACAAAAAGAATCAAATAATGAAGATTTTAATATGAACGATGTAATCAAAAATGAAATGTCAGAATTTTTGCCAAATATTAAATTTGAAAAAATGAGATCAGCTTTTTTACAAAAATTTGTTGGTTCGTTTTATTCATTGTTTTTTTCCTTTATTTAAATACCTTTTTTTAGTTAAAAAAGATTTTTTATTTACTAAAGATGAATTGAATGATATTTTGGAATATGTTCGTTGCAATATTACTGGTAAATATGTTAATTTTTTGGATACGTGAAACAACTTCTTTTTAGTTAAAGTTACAAATTTGTTTGGGGAATCAATTTTCGGACATCTTAAACCTGAATATAGTGATGCTGTTAAAAAAATTAAATCTCTTACAAATCGTTCATCTGATAATACAGGATCTGTTGTAGTTTTTTGGAGTAATATAAATTGTAAATTCCCTTCTTCTCCAAGTCAATTCAAGCAAAATGAAGATGTAAAAGATCATTTAGTTGTTTTTTCTGATGGTAATATTGGTGTTGTTCGAAGTCCTTTTGGTGCATATACGCTTGCAGAAATGACTTCAGAAAAATATTTTGAATTTACTCCAAATTGCAAAATTGAAATTGAATAAATTTTTCTTATTTGTCAATTTTTGTTTTTGTAATCATGATTTTTTTGACTTTGAATAAATTTATGTTTTGTCTGAACTTTTTCAAGAGTTTTGCTGAAAACAGAATTCGAAAAAGCCTAATTTTTCCTTCTTACGTTCTAAAGTTTACAAAAAATGGCTTTTTTTGAAAAATAACTCATTGTACGAATATTATGCTTTTAAACTGACATAAATTAAAAGGAATAAATACGATCATTTGCATTTACTCAAAAATGCTGCACTTCTTTGGCTTTCCCCACGCATTTCTCTTCATATTTTTTTTCGATTTCCGCATTAAAATGTTGTTATTTTTTAGTTTACATATTAACTAAAAAAGCCTCTGGCTACTGACTGTGATAAAATCCTTGCTGAAGTAGGAAACCCAGGAAGAGAGAATGAAACGGTCCAAGTAAAAATGTAATTGCATTTTTAATGTAAAAAATATATTTTCCGTGTGGTACATCAAATTAATGGATAACAAAAATTTTGTTGTAATGTTTTACGATAATTTCTTTCGTTGTTGGTTTGTGATAAAAAAATGACTGGAAAGAAAACAAAAGTATTTACAACAAAAACTGTACAATAAAAATGCAAAGAATACGATAAAAAATGAATATATATTTTTATCTACTGTTGCCGGCCTTGTGATGGTGATACCGAATCACAAGGATACAGTTACTTTTAAAATCTGTAAAAAGTAACTGTATCTGTAAATTTTTTTAAAAAAATGTATAAAATATTCAAAAACGTCTTTTACTTATGCCAAAAATAAAAGCTTTTTTTAAAAAAGGGAAAGTTATTTTACGAGAAATAAAAAGACCCAAAAAACCTTTTTTTGCTATGACTGACATTTTTTATGCTGGGAGTCGTTATTTTTGCAATAACATCAAAGATAAAAAAAAATGTGCAGCAAAAATGTGCATACATACCAGATGGAGTTTTTTCCTGCTGTTAATGCATTTTTTTCAATTTTGACTTTTAGATAAAAACGTTTTGGTGTATCGAACGAAAAAATGTGTGTCTTTGCCTTTTGTTTTATTAAGCAAACACACAGGTTTGTGTAGAAAAATCCAAAAAAGAGCCGGAGAAAATAGTTTTCAAAAGATATTTCCAAATG
>JAQIXH010000512.1:0-12769 GCA_034700145.1 Panagrolaimus detritophagus
GCAAAGCGTTCTTTTGGAAAAAGAGTAAAAAAAGATTTCCTTTTCAATTCTTTCTTTTTCCTGACTTCAGTGTCTCATGTTAAAAGCTTTTTTTCCAAAAACGATATAATTATTCTTTAAAACGGTTATAGCATAATCCACTTTTTGAATTGGTTTAAGACTCAATAACTTTTTTTATAGCCAAGAAATTATGCATAATAAAAGAAAACTGTATTGTTAAAAGTCTATTTTTTTAAGCACGAATGTTAAAAGAATCATAAAAAATGGGTAGTAGAAAATTATTTATCTTTTTTATAAAACTGCAATGGCAACTACTTTCATAGAAAAGGTAACAGTTATTGAAATTTTATATATTAAAGCTATATCAAATAAAGTTTATTTAAGGAAGCTGCAACCAAAACATTGGAAAAAAGTTTTAAAACTCCGTTTTTATTTTAGTCAAAAAACGTGTTATTAGAATACCTGTGTTTTATTTCTTCTGTTTACAACTTTCTTAAAAATATGAAACATATGTGAAAATTAGCTTTAATATTAAAAACTGTTTGTGTGATCTAAAGATTTTTTTGCACCAAATTAATGCAATTTCAACTTAAAAAAAAGTGAAAACCTATATTTTTTATTTGTTTATAATTAATAAATTTCAAAACTGTTATACAATTAAATGTTGTAATAAAACAAACAAACCTGCTCAAAACATATCCAGATCCACCGCTCATATATCCTTGTTTTGTAAAAGGCTTAAATTTGCACCCAAAATATACAGGATCATTTGGTGAATATGCGAGTAACATGAATCTCAAATTTTCAACAATCACATATGTATCATCATCAGCTTTCATAAACCAATCATAATTGTCTATTTCATTCTGTAAAAAAACAGAATAATATTAAATTAAACTTTTTAAATTGTAAAAAAATATCGTAAAATTTTCAATAAAAAAACTGATTTAATCATCAGCACTTTACAAAGAAAAAAAGTCAAAAATTATTGAATATGTTTTTTATTTAAAACTGTAGGATAGATTAAATCAGTAAATTTGAAAACATTGTTTACGCGCAAAAACTTTGGTCATGTTCGAATCTTAAAATTATAATTTTTTTACTGGAAATTCTATGCAGAATATTTGCTTTTTTTTGAAACGACATGTTTTTAAATTATTTATAGCTTTGTGTATGTCTTCTATTAACTGAGTTTTTTGAAGGTTTTGTTTATTAAATTTAAAAGCTAGCAAAAAAATAAATTTTTAATTTTGTAGCAATCATAATTATCTATTTTGCGCGGGTAAAGTTTTATAAAACTGAATAAATTAAATTCCAGAAATCAAAATTCTCATTATGTACAAACAAAAAAAACTGCTGTTTACTTGCGAATTTGATATAAAATTTGAAAGTATTAATTATAAAGCTAAATTGACTTTTAAAAAAACTGCAGCTTGGTTTTTAAAAAATTTTAAATCGTAAAAATTACTTTTTTAGTTTCTCAAACATAAACTGCGTTCCCATAATTCAATTTTTAAAAACATCTTGTTTTAAATAATTATAAGATTTTTATAAAAATACAATTCTTAAAAAACTTTTTTTTCTTTTACAAAAACTGTCAACTGTAAATTTGAGAAAAAAAACGAAACTTGCCTCATAAATCCATTGAAAGGCAGCTTTTGTTTTTGCCCATAAATAATTTCTTCCTTCTGTAACATTTAAATCAACTGTTGGTAAACCGTAACCCTATAAAATATATTAACTAATTAAACAGAAGACATTCAAGCGTTATCTTACTGGTTTACTTGTAATAAAAACATATTTATTACATCTTGGAGCCCATGTTGCATTAACATGAATTGCCCGAGATTCTGTGTTATTTAAACCTGTCATAATCCAACAAAGTATCCGAACTGATTGCTTTAAAGCTTGTGAAACTTCACTTTCACCTAAAAAAAGTTTTTATTTTATATTTATAACTGTAGAGGTCAACAAGCGAGGTTTGAAAAAAGTCGTAAATCTTAAAGACTTAAAAAATACATGATCTCTATTTAACTGTATGTTTGTTTCCAATAACTGAAAGTGCAGGGACAAAATTTTAGTCAGAATTAACTGATTTTAAATGAGCAAATGAAATATAGAGATGCAACCATTTTGACATATTGTTATTAAAGTTTTTGTAATTTAACTGTATTAGATTTGTAAAGGACATAAAAAATACAAAAAATAATTATTTTTGCTTAATTAAACTGTGAGAATGGATGTGGTTTGTAAAATAATGATGAACATGATATTAGTTTTATCTCGGGTAAAGTCAAAAATTTTCGTGTTAGCGAAAAATCATTCAAATAAAATTTTTAAACTGACGTCTCCAGCTTGCATTATCCAATAGTTCAACAAATGTTAACTTTTGGTTGATACAATAATGATTCATAAATTTTTTTTTAAAAAAAGGGTCGCACTAACTATAAAAAAATTACTATTTTTACTTAAAAAGGCTTTAAAATTTGGATTAAAATGTGTATTACTATTAGTAATCTTAACTGAGCCAATGGGTATTCAATATCATTCCAAACTATAGAGCATTCAATATATTGGCACAAAATTTGAAAATTAAAAAATCTGTTGTTCCATAACGGAAGCAAAAAGCTTTCAGATAATTTTGAAAAGCTAATTTTAATAATATAAAAAGAAAAGTTTAAAAAAAAACTTTGTTATTAGCTTCAACGTTTTAGTAAATAAATAGTTGAAGGTGTGTTAAATAATTAGCTATTTTTGAGTAAAAACTGATAACCAACTAAAACTGCAGAAATGCCATTACGACCCCACTCTAAATGATTTTTAGCAGTAAAGCAACAGTATTATGCAAATTTTGTGAATGGAAAAAAGCGAGGGGGCTGCAGTAGTACCCTCATGATGATAAAACTAATTAAAACGAATTTTTTAAATTTTATTTTATACTTGCCATGTTCATGTTGAAACATTCCCTCATTTTGATTATGCTGATCTTCATCATCTTCGTGCTGCTCCTCTCGAGCTTTTTCCTGTTCTTCCAACAATGAATTTTCTTCTTCACTCCTTTTTTGATTTGATTTTCCTGGATTTAGCAATTCTTTTGAACCTTTTTTCAGATCATTTATTATTTTTAAATGTCGAATATTATTTGAATCTGTGATATATGTGGATTGAATAAAAAATATAAATGATGCAAAAATGAATCCATATAAAAAATATAAAAAGTTTGTTCGCCTCAATGGAGTCATCTGTACATTGTTTTTAATTAAAATGAATGGAGGGAAAATTAAAGGAAAAGATGGAAGGAAAATGAAGGATCTGAAAAATTAAATTATATTATAAAATTTGTTAACTGGCAATAAAATTTGGAAACGATTTTTTAAAGGTAAAAATTAAAAATCTAAATACACGAATTTGAAGCTTAAAAAAATTTAAAAAAATTTAAACTGAGATAATTATAAACTTTTGGAAAAAAAATTTAGGTGGAAAAAAATAGGGATGTTATCATTTATTTAGCTAGACGGTTTTAAAGTAATAAAATTCAGAGAAACACATAAAATATTAAAATTTAAAGATTTTTTTAAAAAGCAAAAACTGCGATCCATAGATGTATTTAGAAAATTTTTTTTTAAAACAGGTTTTTAAACTGTCAAAGGAGCGTCCAGAAGTTACGTAACGGTAAAATTCAAAATTTCAAACTCCTCCCCACCCATGTCGGCATTTGATCTTATGCCACACTTCAAAGTGGTGTAACATTTCATTTACCCCCAACCATCCAAAAAAATTGTTACGAAAACGTTTGTACCCTCCCCATGTTCAATTTTAATATGATTTTTTGTAACTTTTTTAAATATTAAAATTTACATATCAGCTGAACCATTCTTGTCAATTAAAGTAAAAATAAAAACTGGCTACTGCTTGAATAGCTTAGAAATAGCGATGTGCAAGAACATAACGCCAACGCACTTTTCCTCTTTCATTTTTTTTCACCATTGCGAACTTTACAATTTTTGAATTCGCATTTTTTGCATAAATAAAGGGTGTTTATGGAGATCTGAAATTTTTTTGTTGTCCGAAGTTTTTCATATTTTTTACAAATTTTAAACAGTAATTTAATACTAAAAACAATTCTTTTTTATTATTTTCTTTTTTATTTATCCATCGTATGGATGAGCTTTGTCTTTTAAGACCAAAATTAGCGCGATCTGAGAACTTTGAAAAATCCAAGCACATCGCTACTTCGAAAACATTAAAATAAGAGAATAGGAAACTGGGATAATGAAACATCGGGTTTAAAAAACAATTTTTTCTCATCATTTTGCTAACAGAAATGAGACAAAATAAAAAATGACGGATGTTGGAAAAAAAGAAACCATGAAAAAAGCTTAAACAAATCCAACAAGATTTATAGTAATAACAATCAGAAAAACACTATTCAAACAAAAATTCTCCCAAAAAAAAGGTGAACAAATAAACCTCATAAAAATATTCGCATTTACCATAATTTTATTGTTATAAATTTTTTCTGTGGTTCAAAAAAGTCTATATTGTTTAACAATGAAACAAAAAAAAGATAATACGAAACATAGAAAAAAATCATCGTTTCATTTTTCATATTTTTTTTTGATTTCATTTGATTTTTTTTCTATAAAAGCAAACAATAGAAATGAAAAATAAAGACAAGCATCAGTCAGCCAGAAAAACGTTGTCCCTATTCGTCGTTTTTCTTTTTTTGATATTCCATCTTTTTTGTTGCTCCCCCAAAAACATAGCTTTTTCACAATCACCACCACAGAAGCAGCATCAAAGTTCTCCCCATTTTTTCTTCCCCTTTTCGCATCTGGCTTTAAAAAAAGTAGTCGTGTCTCTCGTTTTTCACACTCTCTCTCTCCCAAAATTCTACGATCAATTTTAAAAAAAGATGCGACTTTTTCAATCAAAGCTCTTTTTTGGTTTTTTTCCCGCAGAAAAAAAAAAGTTGAATTAAAACATAAAAAAAGAGTTTTATAAAACTCTTTTTTTATGTTTACTGCTTTTGCACTGATTTTGATTTTTTATTTTAAAATAATCAGTTTTTCTTTCTTTTATAGGTTTAAAGTAACTCGCTTAAAAGTTCTAACCATCAATTAATAACTGGGAGAATTTTACCATTTTTTATATTAAAATTGTATAATAATTGGTATTTTTTGCCTTTAAAAATTAAAATCATCAAAAATTATAATTTTTCTAAAAATTGAAAAAACTGTTCTTCAAATTTGAAAATTTTAAACACTGCCATCCGGAATAAGAATAACATAAAATTTACCAAAACTTTTTTCAATCCTGAGGTTTATATTTGTCAAAATTTTGTTCAGAGATATCACTGTTAACATTTTTAAAATTGCGGAAAGATTAATAAAATTTTAAACGGAACTCTCGACCAAAAAGAAAGTACAAAAACACAGATATTAAATTCTTCAAAAAGGGAAAGAGTGTAAAACTCATAAAAAAACAATTTGAAAAGTAGAATCTTTTATATAAAAATATAAACTAAGATTATGTGCACAATAATAAACTTTTTTAATCGAAAAAACTGACATAATAATAATAAGTGATAATAAACCTTTTTTCTTTCTTTTAACTTAAAAAGGCGAATTTTTCGAGCATAAAGCGAATGCATTATAGGTAAAATACAAAAATAGGATAAAAAACGTCAAAGTTTAAGAAAATTTTATGCTGAAATTGAGGATAGAAAAAATTTAAAACATTAAAATTAAAAAAAATCAAGGTAACAAATTTTACAAAATTTGATTTTAACTGTGTTGTATGTTTCAGTTGGAAGAAGAAAAATTGTGTGTTAAAATTATTTAAAATTTTTAAAATTTAAAAAAATTTAACTGTCTTTCTTGTGAGCACTCACTATCTTCCTTATCAAAAAAATTTTTTTGCTTTAAAAAAAGAGAAATGGCTGTCTCAAAATTATGACGTTCAAAATTTGACGAATTTTTTTTCACTTTTTAAACAAATAATATAATAAAAATGTTAATGTTTGATTTGCATTTATCAAACTTTTAATCGATAAAACTGAGTTGAATTGATAAAAATATATCAGGAATGTTTGCACTATTTAAACAAACAAATAAAAGAACGATAGTTTTTTCCAATAATTTTAAAACTGAATGTTTGGAGAAGTCAATGATAAACAACGTACTAAGTATCTATGACTGAAAATTCTTAAAAATTTTAAAACGAAAGCGGGATTATGAATTTTTAAAAACTAAGAATTTTGTCGGTAGAAGCAAACTACTATCGGCTGTAAAAAAAACGAGTTTAACGTTTTATACAGCCTTAAATAAATACTGATTAAAAAAATGATGACATGAATATTAATTTTTACATAAATATTTTCAAGCTTTTAAAAGATTTTTTTAACTGATTTATAGAAAAATTACATTGCAGCAAACAATTTGTAAAAAAAATAATGTGGTTCAATACCAGAAGTTAAAGAACTTATTATGTGTCGTTAAATAATTTCTAAATAATGCAACAATAATATGGATAAAATTCAAAAATGTTAAAAATTTTCAACAGTGTTTTAAAAAAGACACTTGTAAAGTGAAAAAATCGAAAGAAATGTTATGTTATAAACTGGTATCCATAAAAAATTTGTGTTATAAACTGCGCTGATCAATACTAAACTATGTATAAAAGCAACAAATCGTTAAAATTCTATAAGCAAAGGATATAGAAACAGAGTAATTAAATGTCATAACCTGTAACAAATAAATGGCTAAACTTATTGTGAAGCATTTTTACACAAAAGAAGAAGAAATTAAATACACACATAAAAAAATGGATTCTTAACAGTGACACATTTAAAATGATAAAAAGACTAAAAATAACTGATGCCGGTTTAAGGTAATGGGAATACGAATAAGATAACAAAACTTTTTTATCTGTTAAAATTTGCAAAGTATTGATTTGAAATTTAAACTGTTCTGCATCACGAAAGTGTTTCATCTTTTTATATCATTTATTCTATTAGAGGTTTTAACTGTTCATCACTGCAACGACTTGTTTGAGAAAAGATATTAAACAGGATAATACTACTAAATTCTTTAATAAAAAATTTAAATATATCGAAAATACATAAATATATCTATTTCAAAATTTGCATTAGCAAACGTAAAAATTATTATTGAAGAAGAAAGCCCAAAAATAAACAAAAAAGTAGTTTAAATGAATGATTTTCAGATTATGATAGAGATAGATATGATAACTGCAATAAGAATGCCTAAAATCTTTTGTTAAATATTGAAATTTTATAATTTGTTTGACAATCTAAAATCAAATATTTTTTTATAAATTCTAACTGAAGCCTTGAGTTTTTACAGAAAGTTGTAAATTCTAAAATATTTACAAAAAGATAAATATGGGGCTCAAACGATATTTTTTTCAATTTCGAGCAAAAATGGAAAAAAAAGAAAAAAAAAGTTAAATTTTAAGTTACAGACATGAAACTTTCAGGATAGGCTAAAATACGGTTGAAAAGAACGAAAATCAAATCCGTTTTTGTTCAAAGTCCTTCAGGGGCTATATGCAAATTTTGTGAAACAAAAATTTGCATAATTTTGAAAATAAATTTTTATGGTAGTAATATATTCCCCTAGCCTAGTTCTATCGTTTAAAAGTCAAATTATTGAAATCGGTTTAGAAATAGTGAAATGGCATCAAATCGAAATTTGCCAAAATTAGTTTATCACCAATATCTCGAAAATTTTCGGTTGGTCGAATCTGATTTTTTTACCATTAATTAGCCTCACTATGACAAACATTTTGGCTAACGTGGCTTTTTTTTAATTTTGAGGGCTAGAAATTTCGCTATCGAAAAACAAAATTTTTAAAAAAAATTGTTGTTTTATTAATGATGAACAAAAATAAATTAAAATCAGTTTGAAACGATCAAAAATAAAAAAAGGAAAAACAACTTTTTGACAACACTTTTGTCATCCCTTAAACAGGAGAGAGTGAAAGAAAGCAATTGACACATTCTTTAAAACAACTGAACCAGACCTTTTTTTTCATCGTTCGCTTCCTTTTTTTATTCTACCTCGTTTTTTCTCCTGTGTTTCTATACCTCCAAAAAAAGAGAGAATTTTGATGGGAGAAACAAAAAAAAAGAAATAGAAAACAAAAGAGACCAGGCAAAAATAATATAAAAAAACGTATGCGCACAATTTAAAAAAAAAGTCAAGTGAGGGAAACGAATTGGAAACAAAAACATATATTATATCTGGTTTTTTTTGGGGAACAAAAAGGAAAAGAAAAAAGGGGAAAACTGAAACGCATTATTATTAGTGTTTTAACTTTTGTTTGTTTTTTTGAAAGGCTATCGCATTCTCTTTTTTTTTGCCATAAAAATATTAAAAATAGAGTTCTATAGCAACAACAAAAAGAAAGGGGGGGGGGAAAGAAAAAGCTGGAGAAGGATGACAGCTGTTTTAAGATCTTCTTTTTGAGGAACGCAATTTTAGCTGGTCAAGACAAGTTTAAAAAACTATATTCATTTTTCAAAAAATTTTTAATTTTTAACTGTGGATGTTTTATTTGATGATTCAACAAGTTTAAAGGGTGGTTGTACAGATTTATACAAAACGAGCTACGAGCTACATATAAAACTATCAATAGTGTTGTTATTTCCAAGGTAGCTTTTTAGCAGAAAAAATGTAATTGTGAAAACATAAAATATTTTTTTATTCATGCCAAAACAATTACACAAGGTAGAAACTGTGGATTCAGGTTCACGTATTAAAATTTCAACAATTCAAAGTTTTTTGGAAAATAGTTAATAACTTAATGGAACACCAAAAATTTGTAAAGTAAAAAAAACGAAAGAAATGTTATGTTATAAACTGCGATTCATAATGGAAAAAAAATTAGAAAAAAAATTTTGGGAAAAAAATTTTGATTTTTGATGGCTCCAGAATTCTGAGATTCAGAAGAATAGAGGATATCCAGAAAGTGGTAGCTGCAGTAAAGCCCGAGCAAAAGAAACAAAAAAATGGCCTTGTTAAACGATGTATAAAATCAACAGATTGTTAAAATTCAATAAGCAAAGGTTTTAAAAACAGAGTAATACATGTCATAAACTGTATATATGCGTTGAAATTGTTTATTTATTGTTAAAAGAAATAATTACAACGCTAAAAAATGTTATTAAACTGAACCATTTTTGTGTATCGTAAAAAATATGAAAACCGCTGTTTTCCGACTAAAGCAGTATCATCGAAATGCAGAGAAATTTGATACAAAAAATTTGCAAAAATATTGCACATAAAACTGTCACGAGTGTTGTTATTTCCGAGGTAGCTATTTAGTAGAAAAAATGTTATTATAGAAACATAAAATATTTTTGTATTTTGCAAAAACAAATACACAAAGTAGAAACTGTTGATTCACGTTCACGTATTAAAATTTCAACATTTCAAAGTTTTTTGGAAAATAGTTAATAACTTAATGGAACACCGGGAAGCTAATATATAAGAAACACATTGGGATTTAAAAATTTATAAAACTGTTTTCTTTTAAGATATCAAGAATTTTATTCGGGAGATAAAATAAGAATGAAATTTTTACAAATTAAAACTTTGCTTTTTTGTCGATAAAACTTAAACTGCGATGGCTCACAACATCGTTTTTTACTAAACTGGACTAGATGTAGCTGGACGTCATAGAATATTACCGAACTATTGAAAAAATAAGAAAATAGTGAAAGTACAATTTAAATTTAAATTTATAATATTTATGCAAATTATTTTTTATTTAATAAGAAACTTTTATTAACGAAAGCTGTAAATAAATAATAGTTCACGTAAAATATTGGGGGTAAAAGGAAACTTATGGTGGAAAACAAAAGTTATTACACTGCATCACAGATTTGATCAAAAATGAGAAAAATATTTTGCAATTTTAAATTTTCAAACTGGCTTCAATGTACGCTGCTGCAAGTTCTACATTACTTTCTGATAACTGATACACCAGGACATGCAGTTGTGTAAAAACAACAAAAATAATAGCGAAAAATTTTTTAGACTTCATATTTAAGAGAATATCTGACGAAATATTATTACGAAACTTGGTTATATTTTCTGGAAATAGATTAAAATGTGTCTGAATAAAATCGCATTTTTTTTCTTTCACTGAGCATCTTGCTTTATCTAAGTTCGTCCAAATAGTCACTGATTCTTTCGATTCATCTCCAAAAACTTTATTTTATTATAACTGCAGATACAGTTACAAGAATTATAATTTTACATTAAAAGAACAAAAATTCTGGGATAAAGTAAAAGTATCAATAAACTGAGTAAGATGTCGGAGGTTGTTTGGGGAGGAATAAATTTTAAAATTATTTGTTTAATTTAATTATACAAATCCTATCAAAAAAACAGTCAAATTTAAAACTCTCAAAATTTCTTCAAAAAAGCTAATTTTTTTTATACTTAAAATGTTTCCACATTTGAAATGGAAAAATTGCTAAATATTTTTATTAATTTTTAACTGCACATATCTTCATCATTAGGGTTAGTCGGTGGTAAATTTACCGGTAAATTAAACACATTTGTGTGTTGGACAAATGAGAAAATTTTCCAAAATCAATTTTCATAAAAATTTTTTCAGAGGCGGATATACTAAAAATTTAGCTCTTTTTTCTTAAAAATCATGCTTTTTGCGTTTTTGAAGATCGAAATTGTATTAATAGCGACAATGAAAAATCAAAAAATGATCTGTTTCGTCAAAAATAAGTTATTTTCATTTAAAATTCAATTATTAAGCACGTTTTAGACTTTTAAAGTAATTTCCAAGCTAAATTTGGGTGAATCTGGAGGCATTTTTTGCATTTTCGGTAAATTTACCATTCGACCGGTAAATTTGATATTTTTTATATTTTAGCATGCTAGACAAATCCAGTCAAACAAATTTTGATATGGTAAAAATGTTTGTTTTTTTTATTTGGTAAAAAAAATAAATTTAAATAAACTGGTAAGCTGAATTTTTGACGAAATTAAACTTTTTCTTTAATGTATTTGTTATTAAAATGTTTTAACTTTTTATCAGAATTTTGTTAACTTCATTATTTAATATTATCAAATAAACACATATGTTTTAAACGAGAATTTAAAATTATTTTATTATACAAACTGAATTCCTTTTGCGTATTTTGATAAAAACAATAAAAATCCATGTTTAAAATTTTTGCTTGTCTCATTGTTATTTAAATTATTTTTATTATACAAATAAACTGAAATCTTTTTTGCATCTTCAGATTAATGAAATTTTTGTTAGTCAGGACGGACTCTAATTTGTAAATTGATTTAACTAAAAACAATAAAAAAAATCCATGTTTGAAATATTTGCTTTTCTTATTTTTTTATGGCTATCAAAGAAAAGGGACACGAATTGAAGCTGCTTCTTTCAAACAAGTGTCCCACCTTTTGAACTGTACAAATAATATTCACATTGCTACGTTTAAATGACTTTTTTTTCTTTTCCTTTCTAAAAAATTCTTTTTATGCTTTTTTTCTATCCACGTTTTTTTTTCTTTTTTAAAAACTAATCTAAAAACTTTTGTCATAGAAACTATTCTCTCTTTTAAAAGTTTTTTTTCTTTAACAATAAACATTTTTTTAACTGAACAATCAATAACAAGATTTGTCGTTGAGAACAACGAATATGTAAATTTTATATTAATTTTCTATAAAAACCCCTTATGTCTTTCGTTTTGTATTGCTTTTTTATGTTATTTTATTCGTCAAGTAAAGTCGTATAATATTTTATCTCACAAGTTTTATCTGTATTGGAAGTATATATTTCTCCAATACAAGATTATTAGCTTACTTTTTAGAAAAAATTTTGTCAAAAAATTATATGGCTTTTATTGATCGTCAAAGTTCAGTAAAGTTTTAATCGATTTTTTCTTACTGGAACACCTTAAAAATTGTTAACTGTGTGATCAATAAAAAAACTGATAAGAGAATGAAGAAATGAATGAGGGTATGTAAAAACGTGTGTGCGAAAAGCTCTTTTAAAAGGCATAAAAACTGCGACGTTTTTCGGGAACTTTAAAAATATCTTTAAAGCGATAATTTTAAAATTTTTTATAGTGTGTTGAGGTTGTTTTACCAAATAAAATGCATGTTCATTATCTGGAAAGATATTAAATAAAAAGCTATTTTTAAAAATAGTTATAAAATTTTTCCCTTTTGTGACTTTTTTTATTTCTTGTAAAATTGTTTAGCTTACATTTATAAGCATTTTTGAAAACTAATAAGGAAACAATGGATAAACATTTGATACATATTTAACATCAAAGTTTGTTTATTATATTTTTTGCTTTCTGTAATTTTTTTTATATTGCCTTAAAATTAAATGTTTTTAAATTCTCTCAAAAAAAGATATATTCAAACAAGAACATTATCCTTCGTTAATAAAAATTTTCATTGTCGCGGTTTTTGAAAATATTTTTACTGATTTTTGAAAATAAATTACTAATTTTGTTGTTTTTAACTGCAATAGATTTCCTCTTGTAATTTTAAGATTTAAAATTTAGAGCTTTTTCATGGAACTTTTATTGTTGAATTAACTTTATTTTATTTTAAATTCTGTATTTATTTTTTGGCCAAAAATGAGAAGGTAAGAATTAGGGATGATAGGGGGTGGCGCGCCCGGGCGCGCCCGAGTTTTGCGCCCGGAACCAAAAATAAAAAACCCAAAACAAAAATTTTTTAGAAAAACTTTT
>JAQIXH010000513.1:0-12767 GCA_034700145.1 Panagrolaimus detritophagus
TGCTCTTTTTCCTCATATTCTAATGAAGTTTCACAAAGTTCTTGAAAATATAAATCTAAATTAGGGTATTAAATTTTAATGTCAAAAATTAATCGTAATTGGACATTCAAAATTTTTGCATAAGTTTTTTTAAATATTTGTTTTTTGACAAAACATTATAAAATATAATTTTCGAAACAAAAGGAAATTAAACCATTTTTGGTATTTTTGGCATGATTCAGGGGCACAGCTTGAATTCGGGCGGAAGTTAAAATTCTAATGAAGTTTCACAAAGTTTTTGAAAATATAAATCTAAATTAGGGTATTAAATTTTAATGTCAAAAATTATTGGTGATTGGGCAGTTTTGTAAAATCAACGTTTTGAACTACCTATAAGATTTCGACCATTTTCAAAATATAACAAAAAACTTTATTTGAAAAAAATTTGAAATTTGATTTACAGCCTTAGTTTTCAAAAATTTATAAATTTTAAAAAAGTTCTGTTTATTTCTTTTTTGTAGGAAACATTTCTTTTTGAACAACTTCAAGTAAGTGTCATCCCATTTCCGGTACTCGATGCAGCAACACGAACCTCTACTGTTGGCTTATAAAACCAAAACGGTTTCAACAAAATTTTAATAGTTGCTTTTCGATAAATTTTAATTACAAAAAGTATGCACAAACAATTTGTTACTGAATGAATAAAAAGCCCTTGTAAAGCATATGAAGCAAATGCTAAAAACAAGCTTTTTATTTATTACATCATTCTCACTTAATCCTTTATACCTTTACTACTTTTAACTTGAAATAAAACACAAATTCCAATAATTACAGATGGAATTAAAATGACTATTGCAGGAACTGTAGATTGAATAATTAATGCAACAATAAATTCTTTATAGATTTTATATGTGGAAGAGGCAAGTGAATTTTTTGCTGCTGACATTAATCTCCATGTTTTTAGCACAAAAATATTACTAATAATATTAATTGCAAAAATTTGTGAAATCGTAATAATTATAAATACAGTAGATTTTTCAACTCGAAAACAACTGCACGGACCATCTTTATAAAGGTCATACATATTTGGGGCAGTTTCTTTTACGTATTCCAAAATAATTGATCGATCTTCAAGGGAAATAAAAAGTGAAATTATTGATGGAATTGGATATAATAATGTCCAAAGTGTTAGAATTGTTATGCCTTTGAAAGAATGAAAAAATTCAATATTTTCTGTCATAACACAATATCGATAAACATAGCAAAAAAGTAGAGAGTTTCCACAAATGCTGAACATTTCTTGAAGAATTAACTGAAAATGTCGAAAATGTATATTAAAGGGAGTGGACGGTTTAATTAATTTTTCATTCTTTTTTTCGAACATGGCATGAGCCTGAAAATCAGGGTCTTTTTTTCTAATGTTCTTTTGCCTGATTTTCAGGTTTATGCCATTTCGAGAAAAACGTTGAAAACTCGCTTTAAAGGAGAGTCCTACGTCAAAAAATTTTTTTTTGCGTTTAATGTTGGAAATCATGCAAAATATAAAAAGGACAATAGCTTTTGCATGGTTTTCAATATTAAGAACAGAAAAAAATTTGTTAAAAGAGGATTTCCATTTGAGACAAAAAAAATTATAACAGCACTTGAAAATCAGGCAAATTAAAAAACTTTTGGGTTAAAAATGTTGAAAAGAAAGAAAAATATCAGGGTTCTGCGAAATCGAGATTCATAGGACCGAAATCGAAATAACCAAAATATTGTATTATGCCCGAAATCGAAAAACTGAAATTTCGATTTCTGTATTTCGGATTTTTGTAATCGAAATTTCGATTTTGCAGCATTTTGAATAATATCTTTTTGCATAATTTTAAAGTTCAGTTTTAACAAATTAATTTTACAACAAAAACCTCTATATTTCTAAACTATAACTTACATATTGAATAACTTCACCCCAAAACCAATTTAAATGTTTTGCAACTAATCCAGCCCCACAAAAACCGGGTAATGGAAAAGTTGGATATATTCCAAAAATTACAGCAGCATCCAAATCCATTAAAGCTGCAGAAATAAGTGTTAATAAAATATAATATTTATATTTTTCCATTGATTCATTTGAATGTTTTAAAACAATATAACCCGTAAAAATATTAAATAACAAAACTGCTGCAGTACTTATATGTAAACGTTTGCCATAATTTTCAAGATCTTCAAACGTATAACTTTCTTCAATTTTAGAAAAATTTGACATTTTTTAAAACAGAAAATAAAAAATGAACTCAAAACTTAAAAACACCAGGAAATAAAAAATTAAGTTTTACAACAGAAAAAATAAAAGGATAGTTTAAGGCTACAATTTTTGAGTGACTTTAATAATATGTTAAATTTTTTTCTTAGAGTTTTACAGCTATGAAGCACTTAAAATACAACTGACGAAGCTTAATTTTATGGTTCTCTTTTGATTTCAAAAGAGAACCATAAAATTAAGCTCAAAAGTTTTGATTTCAAAATTTTTGAAATGAGCAAAAAATTAGCAGGTTAAAATGAGGAAATATTTTTGCTGAAGCAAAGGATTTTTATTTAAAAAACCTTTTTTGATGAATATCGAAAATGTGTAAAAATAATATCAAAAATCAAGAAGAATCAAATTTATAATAAACAGAAAACTGATACAGCATAAAATATGAGATAAATAGATAAGACAAGAATTTTAAAGCATACGTTCACCATTCTTTTTCATTTTTAAAGCAGTTTTAATATGTTTAGTGTATTCATCTGAGGAATCTTGTTTTAACATACATTCAACCAACAATGGATTTTTCGCGTTAAGAATTTTATGAAAAATAATTCATCTTGAAAAAAGACAGTATGACAAATTGCAACATTTAAATGTTGAGTGTATCCTGTTGACAATAAATCTCATCTTAAGATTATCCTTTTATATATCCCTTTATCCATTAAGATCGCTCCACCCCCTCCAAAATTCAAACCGCAGTATTGAACAACTTTTTATTATACACTTTATTTATTTAAGCAAAGACAAAGAATTACACATACATAAAATTAAAATACAACACAAAAATATTTAAATTAGACATTTAAACAAGATATGCTTCATCATCATGTAAAATATAAGTATTTTTATCTTGTAAAACATCTTTTGCAGCATATGAATCATCTTTTTGGCAGACATCTTTAAAAATATAATATAATTCCATATGAGCAAATTTAGGACCAAGAAAGAGAACATTTCCATCATTATAACATCCACGCCATGAAAAAGTTGCAGAATCTTTGAATGGGAATCTTTCAAGTTTATGTTCAACCAATAAATCATCACCAAAAATATCATTTTCATATAATTCAACTTTTGCGCTAGGAAGAATTGTTGAACCATCTTTACATTTTACAGTTCCAATAAAATTGTGACATCCAATTTTAACTTTTGTTGTATCTTTTCTAAAAAATGATAAATGTGATAAAATTGAAAGAGTAAAAGTGATCCAAGTTTGAACATATATGGGATTATCCAGATCTAAACTCAGCAAAAAATCTGTTGCCATTTAAAAAAAAGACAGGCAGTTTTATGCATTTTTCATTTTTAACGTCTTTTTATTGCATGAACCTGAAAATCAGGCAAAAAGAGCAATAGAAAAAGATTCTGATTGGCAGGTTTATGTAATTTCGAAAAAAAAAATGTTTAAAGGAGGCGAACGTTTTGATCCAGTTTTGAAATCTTGGATATTCGTGATTTTCAGGCAGATTGAGAGTCTTGAAACGAAAATGCATCTTTTTGATAAAAAAAATTTAAAAAAGGGTCATTTTTGTTTCAAGACTCTCAGTTTGCCTGATAATAACGAATATCCAAGATTTCAAAACTGGATCAAAACGTCCGCCTTCTTTAAATGTAAAATGTACCAAGCCATTCGCTGCCTTTAAGTGACCGATTTCGACATCCCCCCTCTAAAACAGCTAATATCGAATCTGGATAATCCATATATAATAGACTAATCCCGCCAAAAAAATAATAAAAATAAAAAAAACATACCCAAAAAATGCAAAAGTTGATTGAAAAAGAAGAAAAGCGCAGAAAACAGAGAGAATTTTGAAGCCAGCCATTTTTATTGAACACCGTTTATTGAAAGCAAAAAATGTTGCAAATGATGAATTTTTGGATGAATTTACTTGTATTTATGCATTTTGAACAAAGCAAATAAAATAATTAGCATGCTGAAAAATTAAAAATTTGCATAATATTTAATTTACATTTTTTTAACAGCTAGTAACCAGAAGGAGATCATCATCAGCAGTACCAGAAGTATTTGTGTGTTTTGGTAAAGTGTTACCGAAATAAATCTGTGTCAACTGCAAAACAAAAAAAAAAGAATCTTTTATAATCTCCAAAAAAACCTAACTTTGTCTCATTTATTTATTGTTGAAAGACTAAAGGTATCATCGTATTAAATCTTATCTAGAATATGAATCAAATAGCAATGCTACGACTCCTTTGTCTGGGGCTCATTTCTCCCTCACCGCAGGGGTACAAAAATTATAAAAAACGAATATAAATATTATAACTGAATTTATTCACATTTTTATAAATTCAAACATTATTATGGAAAAAACCAAACAAACAATAAAAACAAAAGATTAAAGTAAACTTGCATTTAAAATGAGAACTTTTGGGGGCGCTTTTCCACCATTTTGATGTTTATAAATTTCTGTTGCTTGAATTAAGTCTTCCAAATAATTTAAAGTTTTTTCATTTCCTTTTTCAATTTGTAGAACATTTGTTGATTTTTTAACATTTACAGCAAGTCTCTAAAACTTTAATTTTTATAATATTGTAATTATTAAAATTTAAACAAACTTCAAAAAAGTAGAATAATTTCATTGGTTCGAAAATTTCCATTAATGTATCATCCAATAAAATGCTGAAGACATGAAGTTTTTGTGGTTTATCCCAATTAAATAGCATTGTTTCAGTTTCATCAGTTTTTCGAGTTTTGAGCGGTGCACTAAAATAAAGTGATAAAATAATACAGTAGTTTTGCCAATCATTTTTCAGGTTTAACAATCATGTTACTCTATTTTTCTTATTTTAAAAATAAATAAGAAAAATAGAGTAAATAATATATAAGTCAAAGTATGTAATAACTGGATTACAGTAATTTGCAAAAAAAACTATAAATTGAACCTACTCAATATACATAGCAAGTGGTAAATTATATAATAAATGTTCCAAAACAATCGGTTCACCATTTTCATCAGAAATTGAAACATTTTGAAAAACAAGTTTTATAATTTTTCCACCAGAAGTTAAAAAATCATATTCATTTACAGAAAATGTTTGAGAAGCAATTCGAAGGAATCGAATGGAACATGCTTCAAGCTTTGGAAGAATTAAATGTAATAAATTTGGATTTTTAGAATGTTGAACAATCATGGTATTATGAACAATTAGCTTATCCATTTCTACAAATTCTGGTTCTTCACCATTTGAAGATATTGAATTTCGAAAATATTGTAGCTTTAAACCTTTTCTAATGTAAAGTGAATGACAGAGAAGTTTTCGTTTAGCAAAATAGAAATATTTGCAAGAAGAGTAAAGTTTCTTTAAAACATTTTGTGATGCATTTGTAAGAATGTAATGCATTAAAGAATTTCGAAATGGTAATACTTGTCTTGCAGCAGGACTATTGTAAATTGTTACAGGTGCAGATGGTAGAGCTTTAAAAACATATGGAGTATTATATTTCATTTCTTCCATTGCAGCTTTTGCTTTATCAGAAAGTTTACCACGAAAATTTGGAAAATATGATGCCAAAGATCGATCATTAATGAATAAACGTCGAAAACGATAATATACTTCTTCAGCAAGCTAAAAAACATCGTATAATAATTTTGCTAACAGATCTGGAAGTTCGATTTTCGACAATCTCAAAATGCGTAAAACTATTTTATGTCCAAAATAAGGTTCTAAGCAATGAAAAAAACATACCAGTTGATTATTGGCTAATAAATATTTGATATACATTTGCCATAATTCAGGATTTAATTTTTCTACATCAACCTGTTCTTCAATTTCACGACCAATTCGAGCTTCAACATTTTGTACAATAAATCGTATATCATTTGTTCGAATAATTGCTTTAAACCAGTCAGCAACTGTATTATTATTTTCTTCAAGTTCAAGGCTTTTAATTTGTATATAGAGCTTTTGATTAAAACGAAATTGCTGATGAAGTTGATGAGACATTGGAGTTCCTGCAAAATGTAAAAACATGAGTAATAAAAAGGGAATAGTTAAACTCTGGACTAGACTGCTAAACCCCAAACTAAAAAATTTTAAGTCAAAATACTAAACCAGGGTTTAAGTGGTAAAATTTGTAGATAAATACAATCTTGAACACCGATGTTCGGGGTTGTATGCAAAATTTAAGTTACATAAAATAAGGAATATTTAGACACTTACCTGAAAATTCTTCATAGTACCAGCAACATTGTTGAAGATAAGAATGTGGAAAGCTTAAAGCTTCTTTCAACATTGGCTCAAAATCTTTCATTCCAGCTTGTGCAATATACAAATCATCAAATGTCTCAGGACAATTTTGCCATTCCATAAGTCGATCAAATGGTTTATGCTAAAAATAATAATTAGAGTTCAAATTTTTATGAGTGACAGCTTATATCATCCTAAAATCTTCAATCAAAAGACAGATATAAACAAACTTACTTGAGCTCGAAAAAGTTCCATATATTCAGGATACGAAGGAACATCACAAATAAATTCTTTTGAATAAAAATCTGATAAAGCTCGCTTTGTTAGAGTAACAAATCTTTCATATGTCATATTTGGTTCACATCTAAAAAAGGATAACAGATTATTAAATTCGCACTATCTTATGTATATAATTGACTTACCGTGTTCTTAAATCCCATAATGATGGACACATAAGGTAATTTTTAGAAAAACCATCCATCTTTTTTCCCAAAGATTCATGTGGTACATCAGCGGATGCTAAACCAGAAGCTTTAAATTGTTCCAAATATGGATCTGGACGACGACGAGAAGCAACATCTTCGGTAGAGTTATCAAGGTGTTTACGCTTCATAATTATGCAGTTGGGTTTATTGACTAAAAAAACTTTTCTGAGATTATAAAAATATATTTATCGACAAAGAAAAAACGCGCAAAACAAAATTAAAAATAAACAAAACGTTAAAAGGACAATTTCTAAAACATGTGTAAATCCAACAAAAACAACAAATCATAAGGGATTGTCCAAACTTAACGTCAAGCAAAAATCCCAAATTTCAACCCCCCCCCCGTCACATTTTTTCCTTTGATCTTTTGCCGCACATCAAATCCGCGTCACCTCCTCCTTCCCTAAAATGCGTGACGTCACGTCTGGACAATCCCTAATCTGTTATCGTTTGTTTGTACAAACGTTCTCGCTCGGCATCGTAGTACTTTCAACCCTGGATAAAAAAAAGATAAATCTGAAGCGCTGAAAATTGTAAAAAACAAAATTTTTGGATTTTTGGAGCAAAAAAAGAAAAAAATTCTGTTCATATTTAAAAAGGAACACTTTTGGGCAAGAAAAAACCACCGTGCATTTGCCTATTGTTTTTGAGTGACTTTTTGCCAAAAAGTTCCTTCTGTGAATTGTAAAAAAGTAACATGTTACTTTTTTTTTGCAATTTCCTTCCAGATTTGCAGGTTGTAATAACAGATGATCTGTCTGATTTTAAAAAAATAAAACTTTTGTTCTATTTTTCTTTGTCAAAACATTAAAAAGAAACGATAAAATTAAAAATGTACAGAGGCAAAATTTTACAAAAACGAAACAAACATTTTTTTTCTTCCTATAACGCTGCAATTTTTGTAACGATTTTATAACTAATTTAAATTTTTAAAAAAATGTTTAATATTTTTTATTATATATTTTAAACTGAAAAAAAAACAAGAACGTTTTGAAACAAATTTTATCACAAAAATAACATTGAATGTTTATAAATGAAAGCATAAAATAACTGAGTAAAATTATAAATCTGAACAAAAAGAAAAAAATGATAAAATAAATGAAACAGAATTTTCACCGAATTTCAACAGAATGACAAACCCTGTTAGAAAAAACCTTAACAAAAATATCTCTATCAAGAATTTCAATATCACTTAATGGTGTTTTAGAAGCAAAAGATTTTTCCAAGAAATCCATACATTTATTCTTGAGTTTCAAAGAATTCGAAAGCAATGAAGAATTTGCTAAACGACAAACATTTGCAGCAGAAATGTGAGCAATTAAATGAAGTTCAACTTTATCCTGTAAAAGATGCATATTTATAAAAAAAAGTGTAAAAATAAAGTACAAACCTTGAGTGATTGAATATTATATTTATCAAAGAATTGTAAAAGTTCCATTAAATCAATCATCGACAAAGAAGTTTTGAAATTACAATTATAAATCATTTTAATTCCAGTTTCAACAACATCGAATGAGAAATCAATAATTTCCAACTTCTTTTCAACAGATTCTTTCATTTTTAAATTAAACATTGCTTGAAAAACATTTGATTTTGTCCGAAGGACACATTTGTGAACCTAAAAAGGGAAATAATGAAAATAATATTTATCAAAAATTATTTTACTCACTTTAATTTTTTTATTTTCAACAGAAATTGTAAAATCTTTGTCTTCCTCTTCTTTCCATAATTCATCGCCCATTTCAACACCATCCCAATTTTGTTGTCCAAAATCAGAAATTGGTTTATCAGTTTCAAATTTAAATGTTCCATAAACTTTTATAATGCATTTTCCATCAACAATAAATTTCTTTTCAGGATCAAAAAAGTCTTCTGTATTTGCAACACAAAGTCCAGAGCCACATGATTCTTCATAAGTATCACTGTCTTTGAATGAATAATTCGCAGATTCAACAAGAAAAATAAAATCAGCTTCAACTTTCGTTACATTTCCAAGTTTCAAATGCAAGCTAATTACTGTTTTTCCGATGTCCTTATCATCATCACCATTTGGAAAAATAGACAAATAATATTGAAAACCAGGAATATTTGAAGCAAAATCTGAATTCAAACATCCATATTCAGAATTTTTTAAAGAAATTAATCGGCTTTCTGGAATTATCCATTGAAGTGAAAATGGGATTTGAGGCATCTAAAAAACGTAAAATTTTTATCAGAATTAAATAAATAATAAAATTTACCTTTTTTTCTGATTATAAACAGCAGCGAAAAATTGACGTTTGCAAAATCAAAAAATGGTAATGATTTTTCAGTAAAAACTTTTTTTGAAACAAATAAATCTTCTTTGTTCTCTTTTCATAAATCAAAAAACTTTGAGCGATGCAAAAGAAAAGAGGAAATCAATGAACGGCAGCGATGATTTTCAGCTCACAATATATTTTTTCCCTCTACATATAATTTTTGAATTTTAAAAAGTTAATCGATAATCTTATAAAAAGAATTTTTGCATCTACTCAAATAATCCTCATAGTGTCACACAACTTGCAATGAAAAGAAAGAGAAATAAAAACGTTGAAAATCATAAACTAATGCAAAAAAGTGGTTTAAAATCGTTTACTACGAAAAATTCAATATTTAAAAAAAAACATTATGATTACATTTCTTTTTTGCCACTTTTTTGCTTATATTAAAAGTGATTTCTAAATTTTTTTGACAGGATTATTTTCGATACAAACATGTTTAAGTAAAAGTTACAAATTCAAATGGAAAATTAATTTGTAAAATTCTTCTGGATATTCCGATGTCGTTGAAATTATTAAGTCTTTGAAAGATCGCCCCTCTATTAATCGGTTCTCTTATGAATGTATTTATTGGGAAACAAAATGCAAAATTCCTGCAGTTCCATGTCCTTTAATGAAAAGAGATGGCGTTAAATAATATTTAATTTATTCAAATGATGGAGAAATTGCTGTAAAAAAAGAATCGGGATTATTTAATGGTTCTTTTGGCTCCGATTATTTGATTGCTGAAATGGAAGAAATTGATGGCACTTTTTCTGTGACAGTTGGTTGTAAAATTGAAACAGAATGAAAAGTTAAATATATTTTTCACAAGTTTTTTTGGTTTTTATAAATATTCGTTTTTCTATCATTTGTTTTTTATACAACGAAGCAAGAGTGTTTCAAGAAACATTTCGCAGCTCGAAATGTTTATTATTTTTCTAAAAAATTATAAAGCGGTGGCATTTTTTTAAAGAAATTTCTTGAAAATTATGATTTTAAAATGTTTCCGAAAGCGGATTCTACAACTTTTAAGAAAAATCTTTAACATTTACCACGATTAATTTTTTTTTCCGTCTGTTTTTAGTCCTTCATTAAACAAATATCAATTTATAATAACATAATTTATTCTAGTTTTAATATCACATTTGTAAATCAAAATTTAAGATTTGAAAAACCATACAGCCATTGGTTGTTACAGTTTTTTTAAAGGAATACGTATTTGTAAAATATTTTGATTAGGATTATCCCGCTCATTATTCGACATTCTTGAGAAAATGAAAACTGTTTTTTTGCAAAATAAAAATGACCTAAATTATGCATGTAAAAATATATTATCTCTCTGAGATTATGTCTCTTGTTTTTTTTCTTTGAGGGTTACAATAAAAATGTGATAATATGGGAAAAAGAATTTTTAACTCAAATTATTGAGCAAAAAATGGCACAAACATTTTTATTTGCAAGTTTGACAGATTGATTTTAAAAAAAACGAAGAAGAAAGTTGTGTTGTTAAAAAAATTTGTTTTAATTTTCAACCATGGATTTTGCAGATTTTAATGAACTTTGCCAAAATTACACCTCTGAAATTGGTAAATTATTATTAATTTATGATAATATTTCAAACCGGCAAACAAAATTTGATATTTTATCAGACTTTGCTAAACGATATACATTACCACCAATTTATTGGAAGAGATTATTAAAGTAAGTGGAATTTTTTTTAAATCAGAACTTTTTGACACTTTTGGAGCCAAAACGGATTTTAATTTTAGATTAGCGCATGAAATGTTTCTTCCAGCTGAATATGAAATTTGGTCCCATCGAGCTTTATCACAATTTCGTATCCTTGAACTTACACGTAAACTTGATAAACATTGGCAATGGAATAATTTGGATATGATTAAACAACAAATATTAAATTTGAGTACCATTGAAAATGGGTTAAAAATGTGTGAAGAGGCTTTTAAATATCCACATAAATCGTTAAAAGATGTTTTTAGTTTATATTGTGAAAATTTGTGTAAGTCATTTTTAGAGTGCTAAAACGAACAAATTTTTTCTTACAATTTATATCAGAGATGTTTAAAAATCACATTTCTCAGGCTTTTTGCAGTTCTTTTTAATTTTTAGTAAAACCCTTATCAAAATCCGTTGAAGAAGGTTATAAAAATTCTTTGAAACTTTGGAAAAAATTAGAAGCAGCAAAAAATGATCCAAAGCTTTGGTTAAAATTGTTGGAACAAATTGAAGATAAAAATGTCGTAATTGCAAATATGGAATTAATTTTATCGTTGGATACAAATTGGGCAAAAAAAGGTTTTTGGTTAAAACTTATTGGAATTTTAAAAGAAGAAAAATCACGGGTAAGATTTTTATACGGGAATTTTGAAATCGAGATTTCGATACTGAAAAAGAAGTCACATCAAATTGAAAGTGAATGATTCTTTTTTTTGGGCAGATGTCTGGCAAAGTGATTTTGTTGGCATTCGAAAAACCGCCAAATTTAAAAATCTCTTGCTAAAATTTTTTTGTTTTCCTCGGATAAAAAAAAATTTTCACAAACTTTTACAAAACTTTACAAAAAAAAACGAAGCTTATAGAGTGGTTTAAAATCCGATAAAAAATCACCAAAAAAAAGATAAGTTCGTTTTTTCCTTAAAGTTTGTAAAAGTTCGCGAAAAATTTTTTTTGTCCGAGAAAAACATAAAAATTTTGCAAGAGATTTTTAAATTCGGCGGTTTTTCGAATGCCAACAAAAGCACTTTGCCAGACATCTGACCAAAAAGAACCTTCGTTTCGATGTGAAGTCAGATTTTTACGAGAAAAAAACTTTGATATTTTAAAAAATTCTAAAAATTTCGAACTCGTCTTCATTTTTTTTATCGACGAGGAAACAACAATTTCGATTTTGATACTTCAATTTCGCTCAAAGAAAAAATACTTTGATTTCAGCATTAAAATTTCGATTGTGTTTTTGCACAAAATTGGACCTTCAAAATCAAAATTTTTTTTCTCAGTCGAAAAAAAATTGAAGAATAATTCGAACTTTTTAAAAAATTAAAAAATTTCGATTTCGCACAAGTCAAAAAAATATTTTTTAAAGAAGTCATTTTTAGCATTTATTAAATGTTTTTTCTCGATATAATCGATTATTTATTGATGATATTCAAAAACGACAAGAATATCGAGCTACAATTGAAGTATTTGGAAATATTGGTCATCCGGTTTCAGAATATTGGTTGGATACAATTTCTTTTGAATTTCAATTTGTTGGTCAAGAATCGGCATATCAGTTAATTAAAAAAATTTTAACATCGATGGTTCAAAGTTCAAAAATTCCAGCCGAACTTGGAACCATTGTACGCCAGGGAGATTCTTTTGAAGACACATTTGAATTCTATAAACATTTATTTTTAAATGTTGATCAAAATCTTGTACAACAACCGATGATGATTACTCAAGTACCCAGAAAAATTGTACATTTTCAAAATCCATCAAATCAACAACTTTGCTTTCGAAATCCGC
>JAQIXH010000514.1:0-12765 GCA_034700145.1 Panagrolaimus detritophagus
AAAATTGGAAAGCATATAAACCCGCTTTAAAAATGTCAAAAATTGATTTGAAAAATGGCAACAATAAAAATGAAAGTTTGAGAAAATGGAAACAAATTGCAAGAGATATGGTAGTTATAACAGTAATAAATAATAACAAAAATAATAATAAAAATAAATTACTTTTCAAATACAGATAAATCTTCCAAATCATTAAATACTAAATTAGCTAATTGAGCTTTGCTGCCAATTGTTTGCTTTTGACTTGCAGAGCATCGAGCAAAATCTATATTGGTTAATAAAGATGGGCAGCTTCTTAAATGATACCGTAATTTTAACGAAGGTTCAATTGCACGTAATACATGAATATCTGATTGCCCCATAAACATTGTTGATAAATCCAAAACTAATTCACCATCAATAAGTTTTTGAAGTAATCGCGGTCGCATATTTACATAATCAACACCATACATAGAAATTGATGAAAAATCATTTGTATCAAATAAGCCATTATTTTTATGAACAACAATTGGACGAGTAAAATCAGATAATAGACTTGGTTCTTTTGATAGCCGATGAATACGATCACCCAATGTTTCAGATTCCACTTTAGTAGATTTATTTGATTGAGATGAAAGAATATGATCAGCTTCAATAATTTTAGGAGAAAATTCAGCAAATGGAATTGGAATAAATACCTAAAAGTAATAAATTGATTTTTAAAAAGGATTTTTAAAAATGTCTTACTTGAAAATGTCTGATTGAGTTAATTCGAATACGATCCAAAAATTCACGTTGATAATCAGCATACGGTGACAGCAAAACATATACGGTTTGTTGTCCATAATGATCAATTGCTTCATCCATTGCAGCAATTTGTACCATTAATTCAACATTTGGTTTAAGTAATAATAATGCCGTTTCAGTTTGCATTGATTTACAACGTTTCTTCAATTCAATAAGATCATTACTTAATTGTCGAACATTCAATGCATTGATTCCACGAACAGCAATTACCAATCTTGTTCGACGACTATCTATTTGTGAAAGTGAACTTTTACATAATCGAAGATGTCGAACAAGAAGTGATCGAGCAGGTACAACATCTTCAGGTGAGCCAACTGGAATAACTAATGTTATGTCAGTGTCTTCTTTAACATATGGTACCTTAAAAATTATAATAAATTTAAAATTAAATAGAAAACTATAATGCTTACATTAGGAACTAGCTGTGAATGTTGAATTGGTCGACAAAGATGTACGCGCTTTGAAATTATTGAATCTGATGCTGTATGATATTCAAGGTCAACAATATATTCCATTCCTCTCATTGCATTAAAAAGTCGATAACCATTTCGAAGTCGCAGAAATTCAATTCCAGAATTACTTTTTTCTATTAGTTGTCGAGCAGATGTAACAATTTCACGAACATCCAAAGCATCATTTCCTACTAAAGGATGAACATTTTGATGATTTTCAATCTTGAATATTTCTGTTTCTGTAAAATATTCCCAGAATGGAACCTAAAAAAATATATTAAGACAATAATAAACAATCTAAATTCAAACTTGATATCGATTTGGAGGCTTTGAAACAGGTGGTAAACCTTTTGGCCATGTAGATGCTTGTGGGATTGTTTTTGCAACATCATCAAGTTGAAAAATTATTTGTTCAATTTCTTCATTCAATCTTTCTCTTTCAACTTCCAAAAAATGATTATGCAAGGCAGAAATGTCAGCATCAGATAATAACTTTGAAACAGTCATTGATTGATTAAATCCATGTGCAGACGAAAACCAATGTATTCTATCATGAATTGCTAAACCTTCTTCAGAATGATCATCTGTTCTCCACCATTGAAAAGCTTCATTCTATTAAAAAGTTTAGTGAAAAAATGCAAAAATGAATAAACTATTTACTTGAGTACAGGTAACATTTGTTGCCCGATGAATACATGTTTCAAAGGCTTTTTCATCTGAACTTGCAACAATTGAAGCACAAACATGTCTTTGTCTAAAATAAATTACTATAATGTTATAAAGTTATGCTAAAATATAAAAAATCTTACTGAATTAGAGATCGAACAACAGAACTCGATAATAAAATTCCTGCAGCGAAAGAACAACGTTCATTTTTTTGAGGAATACCATATGCTTTAAACTCATAAAAATTTCGATGATTCACAAAATCCATTAATCGAAAAGGGTTAACATAAGTTGTATCGGGTACAAATAAAAACCAATCATAATTTTCATAAAATGACTATAAAAAATACAGTATAATAAAAAACAAATAAATTTTGCAAATAAACGATACCTTGTTAAAAATTGTATTAAGAATGTGAACATGAGCATGTTGGCCATTTGGACGATATGGTGATAAATTATCAGCTAATGTAGAAATATCAATATCAATCCGTGATTCTTCAATAAAAAGATGAATTTTTGGAACAAATTTTCCTATTGATGAATTTAATGCTACACTAAGTGAAGATTGCCCAAATACAATTAGCATAATCTTTTCACGTATTCCTAATTCGGTTGCAGCAAAACGTGAACGAATTACTTGCTAAACAAAATAAAACGTCGATGAAAGCAACTGAAATTTATAAATACATACCTTTGAATCTGTTGAAGGATCATTTGGATTAGAAATACGCATTAATGGAACTTTTCTTACATTGACCTTCCATGGCCCTGATACATCAACAAAATTTTTAACACTTCTTTTAACGTGATTTCGACACAATGAATATCCACTTGAATCTAATATTGGTAATATTGTTGATGTTGAAGTTAATATGCAAATTATTAATCCAACAATAAATCCCAGGCCCAAAGGTGCACAGGATCGCGCTCCATAAAACATTGAACGCGGGAGACCCTAAAAACAAACAAACTTCAAGGTAAAAAAAGAAGGTAAAAGCGATAAAGAGCTAAAACTTCACGAAAAAAATTAAACACTTTAAACGCAAAAAAAAAGTGAGAGGGTTTTAAGTAATCGGCTTAAACTACCGGAAAAAGGAAGAAAAAAAAATCAAATTTGCGCAAGTTAAAAATTCTATGTCCGCAATTGCGGCAGCAATAAGAAAATGTAAACACAATGAAACAAGGACGAGCGCGATCGACCGAACCGTGCCAGCCAAGCCCCAAAGGTCGCATGTGGCTCATCGCGCATTCTTTAAAGACACATTGTTTCTTCTTTTTTTGATTTGTTTCAGCAAAAAAAGAGAGAAACAGAGAGATATATCGGAGCTCAATGCCTTTAAGGAATGTCTCGCAAAAAAAGCTATGATTTAACATTTTTTTTAAATGTTTGACAGAAGAAAGGAAAACGGTCGATATGGCAAAAAAAGGAAGCGTAAGTGAAAGATATTTTTTTACTACCACAGGAAAAAAAGAAGAAAAAATGAACGGCAAGAAATATGATCGCATTTTTTTGGGGTGTCTGGAAAAAAGGCGGTTCTTTGTTCTCGAGGACGTTCAACGATCTCATTCTTCTCTCTTCTAACTTTTTTTAGAGAATCCATAAATGGGAAAAAATAGCTTATAAAAAAAACTAAAGAGAGAGAAAGAAAAATTGATAGTTTAAAAAAACAAAGTGGCGCCGTTCATTTTAAATCATCAAAAAAATGAAAGAAGCCAATACTAAAATTTTTTTAGTTCTGCAAGAGAAAATGAGAGATCTCGAAGATGTCTTGTTGAGTCCGTCCTTGACATGTAAGAAAAAAAGGAGAAAAAAATGGATAAGTTTTGTGAGAAAAAAGAGAGATATTAAAATTAATTCAATGAAGAAAAAAACAGCTTTGTATTAATAATAGTCACAAAAATTGGATTATTTTATTACATAAAACATAAAATAATATTATCACTTTTAAAAATGAGTATGCTTTCAGCCTTAAAAAAAGGTATGAGTATTCGTTCAACTTGATTACTAATAAATTTGCAGAGAAAAAAAACCGCAGAAAAAAGGAATGATGCGCGCATGAAAAAAAAGAGAAAAGAAATGCCAGCACTAACCCAAAACAATTAACATTGAATCAATCTTTTGATTGAGTGCTGTTTTGCCTTTTCTTTCCTTTATTTTCAACAGCAAAATCACTTGACAGTCTACTACGGCAAACAACTGTCTCTTAAAATGCTTAAATCAAAAAAGAACAAAAAAATTAAGATTTCAGACGAATTTAATGTCAGACAATTGATGACTTATGAAAAACGTGTCTTGTTTCATTCTTGCACATTTTTTTCTGCTATTTTTTGCACATCTTGAAAGGTTTAAATAAAAACAAAAGATCCGTTCGGAAAGAAAAGAACCGATTGCCGCTATTACAAATCAGCACAATGCAAAAGTGTGTATTTTTAAAAAACAATGTTCTTTGAGTTTTGATTTTTAATTTCTTTCTTTCTTTTACAAATAATTTTAATAATGTATGTATCGTAATTTAAAATGGATACTGTATTTCTATCTTTGGAACAAAATTCTTTTTCGTTAGATTGCTCGCAACATGCATTTCATATCCCTATATTAAATCCACAACTTTGCTTCATGCAAAAAAAAATGAAATACGTCAATTTGGCAATTTCCATTGATTTTGAGAGTTTTTGACTTTGTAATTTAAGTATTAATTTTTATTTTTAAATTATTTTATTTTATTATGGGATCTATAAATATTCAACCACCTAGTGGTCTTCGAAATGTTACTGAAGTTTTTATATATTTACGTAACAATAAACATCAAAATCGTGCATTTTTAAATGAAGGTTTTACTGATACCCGGGGTAATAATTTATTAACCTTTACTATCTTTATGCATTTCTAATCTTTTTAAGATGAAAATTTTTCATTAATTTCATTGGATGAAAATAAAGTTACGGCCGGATCCGTACAACCTCCAAGTTGGGTAAATGTTGTTGATGAAATTTCATATGAACTTGAACGAATACAATCAAGAAAAAATTTGTTAAAAGATTTCCAACAAAAACATTTAAAACGTCCGGATTTTTCTGATGAAACGAGTGCAAAAGAACAAGAAAAGATTAAAGAGCTTACAGAAGAAGTTACAAATATTTTTACCCATGTTCGACGATTAATACGGTAAAATTAATATGAAGTTTTTTTTTTAAAACTGTAATTTTAAAATTTAAAGGTTATTACAAGAAGCAGAAACATCCCGTCGACCGAAACTTGAACAATTGAGAGAAAATGTTACAGCATCATTTTTATTTACATTAAATAATTTATTGAATGAATTTCGATCAAATCAATCGAATTATGTCAGACAAGTTGATGCAAGAAAGAAAAACGTTGATTCATTTTTGCTTGCAACTGATCATAATACTGGTGCATTTGATGTATTTAATGAAATCGATGAAAATAATTCAACAGAAGATTTAACAATTGATCAACTTCAAGCAATTGTTGAAAATGAAAATATGGTTAGAGAAAGAGAAAAAGAAGTATGTTAATTCAATTAATTGATAATAGAAAGAATTCGTAAATTTTAGGTCATAAAAATTAGCAAATCTATTTTGGAATTGAATACTTTATTCAAAGATCTTGCATCACTTGTTCTTGATCAAGGTACAATTTTGGATCGAATTGATTATAATGTTGAACAATCTGTGATAAAAATTAAATCAGCCTTTCAAAATGTTCAAAAAGCAGAACAATATTCAAGAAATCGTAAAATGCATTTTATTGTTGTACTTGCTGGAATTGCATTGTTTTTATTATTATTGCTTATCGCAACAAAATTATAATATTGTTTGTATAAAGAAGATTAATTAAATTTTAACATTTGAAAATGCTTTTACGTTTTTGTGTTTTAAACACTTTAAATATTAATTTTTATGATTACTGTATTTTTATAATCATTTTTTTTATTTTCGATGGAAGCTGCTTCTAATACCAGTTTTCTTTATGCCGCTGTTGCATTTTTATTTGCAGTGTTTAGTATCATCGGCGGATTTATCTTTAAATTATATAACGATGAAAAAAATGCCCGTGAACGTGCCAAAGTTGCCCAAGAAATGCTAGGTGGTGAAGAACGGCCCAATCGAAGAGCCCCACAACAACGCCGTCATGTTTTTAATGAAAGTGAAGAGGAAGAAGATGGTGAAGTTGACGGTAAGTCTTGAGGTAGAAAAATCAAAAATAAAAACTGTATGATTCAGACGATGATATTGGATTTGGTAGTGGCGAAAAGAAAATGGGAAAGAAAAAATTAGCTAAACTTCAAGCAAAAGCTGAAGCTCGTGCTGCTCGAGAACAGGTTTTATTGCATTTTCACGAACACTTTGTGTAATGTTGTAATTTTAGGAGCTTGCTGAACGTGAAGAACGTAAAAAAAGGGAAGAAGAAAAAGAGAAACAAATGGATGAAATTCGTCGCCAACAAGATGCAGAAGAAAAAGCTCGTGAAGAAAAAGAAAAAGCAGAACAAGAAGAACGTGAACGAAAGGAGCATGAAGAATATTTAAAAGTAAAAAATACTGTAACCTAACCTAAATTTATATTTTTCATTCTTATAGCTAAAAGAATCATTTCAAGTTGAAGAAGAAGGTTTTGATGCAAAATCAGAAGAAGAAAAAGAAAATTTGTTAAAAGATTTTGTTGAGTATATTAAAAATACCAAAGTTGTAAATGTCGATGAGCTTGCAGCAAAATTCAAATTGGATGTTCCAGCTGCAGTAGAAAAAATTAAATATTTTATTGAAAATGATATTTTAACAGGTGTTATTGATGATCGTGGAAAATTTATCTATATTGCACCTGAAGAATTGGAATCGGTTGCTCGATTTATAAATCAAAGAGGTCGAATTAGCCTTTCAGAACTTGCATCCTACAGTAATCAACTTATTTCATTGAAACCATCAGAATCCATTGCTTCATAATTTTTTTGTTGTTCGAGAAAATTTTTATTTTTTGCTATATCTGATATTTGTAATAAAAGAATTTTATTGATTGTGAAAAATGAATGGATGAATGGTAGCTTTTAGCACCATAAAAATATTTTATACTTTAAGTTGTCATTTTTTATGCATGAAATGCCTTTTTATTTGTTGAAGAAAAGAAAGTGCTGAACACTTTAAGCTTAAAAATATTTTAACTTTGATATTAAAATATTTTTTTGATATATTATAATAATAAATAAATATTTATTAGAATTTTTTCTTTTGCTTTACTAAAAAGTCAAAGAAAAAAGACATCAGTCGCACACCTGCGGTTGACTTAAAAAGCATTCTTTTATTTGTATGTGTGTGTTCTTTCAAAAGCACTTTTGATTTTTCTTTTTTTTGTTAGTTTTTATTTCCACCACCATTGTCATCGTCGTCAACATCATTTTTTTACAAAACTTTTGTTTCATTAAAGTTATACAATATTTTTAGTTAAATTTTACCATTAATTTCTACCATAATGAGTGGCGGTGATGTTCATAGCATTCAACAAGCTCGAAAAGCTGTTGAACAATTAAAACATGAAAAGCATATTCGCCGTACAAATGTCAGCGCTTGTTCACAAGATTTAATACGGTTTGTTTTTATAACTTAATACAAATTCGTTTATCATAATAAACATTTGCAGTTATGTTCAAGATTACCAAAAAGATGATTATCTTATTTCTGGTTTTGCATCCGATAAAATGAATCCATATCGTCCAAAAAATAATTTTCAATGTCTTTTATTTTAACGATTATTTAAAAGCTGCCAAATGCTTTTGTGCTTTTTTGAAATATTTTCTCGCTTTACAATTATATATCACTTCATATTCAAAATTAATGTTTTGTAAAAAAAATAAATGCTAGCAAAGTGCATATGTTATTAAAAGATAATAGGTTCATATTATTTTTGAATTTTAGTAACAGTGGTACATATAAAATTTAGAACAACTTAAAAACAATTGTGTATATAAAGTAACACATTTGCTATTCGTAATCTACACCAACGTATTACTCTATTTAAGTCCATTTCCTAGAAATTTTAACCTTTTTGCAACATTTTTATGGGCTTTAATAAGTTCGCAATCTATGTTGAGTTTAACAGAGAATTCCGCTTTTAGGTAGCATAAATAGAAACGATTTGCGGGATAAAGCAAAAAATCATATTTCGTTTGGACACCATGTATAATTTTTGTCATGTTGGGGAGCGGTTTTTTGATGATAGTAACCCTAAAATTTTCTTTTTCATTTTCGATCTTATTATTACATTGATAGCAAAAAAAACTTTTCTTTCTAACTGTTTTGTATTACGGTTATCGAAAAACCGCTCCAGTTGCTAAAAAGATTTTAATTTCGCTATTATTAAATTACAGTTTTAAAACAATTTTGAGAATTTTAGAAATTTTGGGAAACTTTGAGAATTTTAAGAACTTCTAACAATTTTGAGAATTTAGAAAGAATTTTTGAAGATTTTGAGAATTTGATAACATATTAGGAATTTTGGGGAAATTTAGAACCGAACCGGGTTTTACTCAGACCCGACAAAAAAACCCAAAAAAGTTTAAAATTGAAACTTTCCACTCATGATGAAAACTCTCTTAAAACTATAATTTTCGAAAAGATTTTTACAGGGAAAAATTTTTATTTACAGTTTAAAACCTTTGACTTTTTTTCTTTAAATCTGAAAGTTTTATGTTTTACTGCTTTATATTGCCATTTTGTTTTTTAAAACTCATTTATTCAATTAATGTAAATAAGATTTTCCAATTTTCGAATTTGTGAATGTCATCAATACAACTAAAAAAGATCCTACAGTATCCCTCTAGCTTTCCCTCCAACAAGAAATTATAAAAGTTTAAGTCTATTTTATTCAAATATACCAATTTATACTATTAACAGACACGTATGACAAAATGTTAAGATATAATATTAAAACATAGAAAGGTTAATACAAAAAAAACAGTTAATTATACTATACTATGACCATACATCTGCTTGATATCGACGTTGACGTTCCAAATCTTTAAAGAATTTTTGTGATGCTTCAACTTCCATTCCACCAATTTGTTGAAAAACTTTCAAAAATGTATTTTGAACATCACGAGCCATATTTCTTGCATCACCACAAACATAAATATTTGCATTATTTTGAATGAGATCCCATAATCGTTCACGTTTTTCCCAAATCAAATGTTGAACATATACTTTTGTATCTTGATAACGCGAAAATGCTAGACCAAGATCAGTAATAACTCCTTCTTCTTTATATTTGAGGATTTCTTCTTGATAAATATAATCATGTTCAGGATGGCGACAACCATAAAATAATACAATTGGACCAATTTCTTTTCCTTGAGATTTTTGCCATGAACGTTCTTGTAAAAATCCACGAAATGGTGCAAAACCTGTTCCAGGACCAATCATAATTACAGGATAATTTGGACGATGTGGTAATCGCATTGTTGATTTTCGAACAAAAATTGGTGTTGTATCATTTGGTTTAAGTTGAGATAAATAATGTGTACATACACCTTTAATAAGTCGATCACCAATTGTATATTTTGTAATTACAGCTGTAATTGAAACAATATTTGGATCAACTTTTGGTGATGATGAAATACTGTAATAACGAGCTTGAAGACGTGGAAGTAATTCAAGAAGATAATCAATTGGTGGCTTGCATGTATCAAAAATTTCAAGAATATTTACAATACTTCGACGCTCTTTTCCAATAAAATTTGTATATTCACGCTAAAAAATGAAAAAAGTACAAAACAAATATAAAAATAATTAAACTTACAAGACCTTCTTCTGTAGCAGTACTCAATAAATTTAGCCGTTCTTTTTGTGCTTCATCAGTTGTATATTCAACAAGAGCTTTCAAAACATGAGATTTTACTGGAGCACAAATATCAACATAATGTGTTAAAGCAGTTTTAAAAGTGCATGGACATGGAAATGGATGACGTTTAGAACTTTCTTCATCAGTATTGATAAGTTTAAAAACGGTGCCAAGATTTGCATCCAATAATTTTCCAAGTTTTTCAACCAATTCTGAATCATTTGTTGGAAATACAGCTAAATGATCACCAGCTTCATAACGAATTCGAGAACCTTCAATATTAAATTCAATATGTCGGCAACTTCTTTCACTTGCAGATGTATGCAATTCTTTATGATCAACAATCTTTGATAAATAAGGATTCTTTTGATCAAAAGGTCTAAAAAAATTCATGTGTTAACAAAGTCCAAAAAAATAGTAAAGGGATTACGGTCGTTGACGTTCATATGCACCAATTCTACCATATTCACCAGTAAAAATGTTTGCAGTTGGTTCTTCAATAATTTCAAGGCGATATTGTCTTTCAAGTCCACCATCATTGCTAATTTCCCAACCAAATGATTGAGCAAGTGCTGGAAGGAATGCTTCACGCCATCTCATAAAATCTTCTTCCAAATTTGCATCATCATCACCTAATCCAATTTCAAATACTCTTTCAGCTCCAAGTTCTTCCAATCTTTGATCAAAGAATTTTCCAACAGCATTATAATGTTCATATGTTTTATTTCCAAGCCCAAATACAGCAAACCGTAAACCAGAAAAATCACAATCATTATTTTGTAAATGTTCATAAATTTGTTGAGCATTATCTGTTGGATCACCTTCACCATATGTTGCAACACAAAGAATTAACAATGGATTCTTAATTTCAGTAATTCTTTCAAAATCTTCTGGATCAACCTACAAAGTTTAACTGTGAATATGACATTTAAAATAATAAAATTACTTCTTCAGGATCCATGACCAAAGCTTTTTTTCCATATCGAACCAAATCCTTTGCTAATCGACCCGCAAGTTCTTCAGCTGTACCAGTTTGTGAACCAAATAAGATTAAAACCTATAAAATGAAACTCGTAAAAAAATAAAAAAAAAGAACACTTACTTGTCGATCTTCATTTTTCATACGATTTACATAAGATTTATCTGATTTTGAACCAGCTTCTTTTTGTAATGGAACAATATAATGTTGAGTTTGAACTGTTGAATCAGACCTATACTTGAAGAAAAAATATATTCCAACAGCTCCAATAATAGCAACCACTATCAGATCAACAGTGTCGAATGAATCTAGCAGAAAATCCATGGTATAGTATAGATTCTAAAAAAATGTCGTTAAGTACAGTGCAGAAACATTTACAAAAGAATTCAAAAAGTTCACGTAAATGTTTTAACCGGATAAAAATGTAAAAACTATACAGAAGCAAGACGTTCCAACATTCGGACATAACTAATAGTGTAGTTTAAAAAAATCAATCAATCAAAAAATCCGAGCTAATAATAAAAGGGATGCATAAAAGGTGCGAAAGACGTAAAATCATTTTTGTATTAACTAAGAAGGAAATAATTTACAAATAAAGCTGATGACTACAGAAAAGAAAATCACTATTTGGATAATCCAGAATCAAGAAAATCAAAAAAAAAATGTAACGCATTTTTTCATAACAAAATCTTTACAAAAGTTATTATGAGAAAAAAATAGTTAAAAAATCCACGTAAAAAAAGAAAGTTCTTTTGACGAGTCTGAAAAAAAAAGAAAGAATCCAAAGAACATGCGCAAAAAAAGGTAAAAACTATAATCGATTAATTTTTGATATTAAATGATCAAATCAACTAAAAACAGGGGCATCTGAGGATGAGTTATAATGAAGAAAAAATTGTGAGCTGATAACAAGAAAAAAAAGGAGAGAGCTTTTTGGGTATTCCCGAGAGAGAGAGAGAGAGTCAACGATCTTTTTTCTTGATCGCATAAACTCGCAGACAATAAAGAAAATGAGGCGAACACGAAAACAATAAAGTTTAAAATTTTTTTCAAAAACTGATTTGTAAAAAAAAACAGTTTTAGGTTTTTTCGAAAAAGAGTTAAGAGAGTTTACATTTAATGAAATTTATAAAAATTATTTGTCATAATTTAAAGGAAAATGATGGGAATAAGATGAACACAAAAAGATACTAAAATCTGTGACAAACACAAACACACTTTTTGTTGTTACCCTGTATAGACTACACTACTTTATAAAGACTCATACTCCTTTGTAGTTTGAAATTTTCTTTAATGATATAGACTGACTGATTGATCACAAAAATAACATAAAAAAATCGCAAAAAATCATATTTTAAAATCCTTTTTATAAATTTTTTTTATCATACGACAATTGCGCGTCTCCGAACCACAAAATAAGAAGTTCAAAGAAAAACAATGCAATCACAAAAAAATTACGAGTAAAAAGAAACTTCAATGTGTCTAACAGAAAAAAAAGAAATTTCATTTGCCACACCACTGACACAATGGATTAACAAAATGGCGTGTAAAAAAATTTACTTTCTTAGTCAGACGGTGTTGGAAATTTTTTAAAAAAAAAGTGTATACATAACAGCACACACATTTAACAGGAACAATAATAAAAAGTTATAATTTAATTTCACAATAATCAATTAAAAATAAACAAGCTCAAGAGACGTCAAGAAAAAAAAGTTTTAAAAAACAATTTTTATTTCCTTTTTTAAAAACTGAATGACCAAAGTCGAAAGAAATTTGCTTGAAGTAATCATAAAACGTATAAAAAACAATTAACAAACAGAAAAAAAAACGGCCGTTAACACAAAAGTACAAAAAATTTTTAGATGCAATTGACAAAAAGAAAAAAATTTTGTAGACATTAAATTACCCAATTAAACATAATTATTATCAAGGTTCTTCTTTCTTTATAAGTTCCTTATTAAACAATTTTGAATTTCAACGTTAAAAAAAACTGTAAAAAAATAGACGACTGTCAGGAATCTTTTTTTT
>JAQIXH010000515.1:0-12765 GCA_034700145.1 Panagrolaimus detritophagus
AAAAAATCTGACGGAGGGGGTGGGGGGTTCCAAAATTTTGTGTTTTTACCCGACGTCAGATCTGGACAACCCCTTATTGCATATAAAACTGCTTTAAATATATTTAAAGCAGTTTTATAAAGACAATGTGGTTTGTAATAATAATTAATATTTCTATCGTAATTCTCATTTTTCTATATTAAAGATTTGATATTTGAAACACCGATTGTAATTTTTAATAGTCGAATTTCACTATACGTTCAACTTGGACCCGACACGAAAAAATTTTGGCTGCTTTCGAATTTTCACATCGAAATGAAGGTTCTTTTTTTTTTGATCCGATGTTTCGCAAAGACTTTGAATGCACACAAAATCACTTTGCGGCAAAGTGATTTTATGTGCATTCGAAAACCGCCAAATTTAAAAATCTCTTGCTAAAAATTTTTATGTTTTTTCGGATAAAAAAATTTTTTCAAACTTTCACAAAACGAAAAAAACTAACAATAAATAATTTGATAAATAAATAAAACAAAAACTTCATTTTCACTTCAAATAAGGTTAATTTCATACCGTCGACGTATACGATATCGTTCAATTTCCAAAAGAGCAGGCTTGCATTCTTTAGATGTCCAAAGTTTTATCATTTCACATAATTGATCTGCAAACGCTCTTCCAATATCTGCATTTTTAAAATAGATATTGACAAATGATTGATCGTCGAGGTTCTTCTGAAAATGCCACAAGTAAATTTTCACAAAAACACAATATTTTTCAAAAACGTACCAACAAAAATTTATTAAAAAGGTTAGGATCAAAAAAATTTTCTATTTCTCCCCATGCTAGTTCCATAAATTTTGTTTTACGTTCGAATTTTAATAGTTTCTCCATTGTATGCCTGGTGGATATGAAAGGTAAAATCCTAAAAATTACCAAAAACGTTTTGCAATATTATTTAGATTCGCCAAGAAAACTATTGAGCTGTAAAGATCAGGGATGAGATCAAGACCGAAGAATTGACGTGACCAGCTTTAAAAGTTCAGGCTCGGTCGGCCTTAGGTCTTATTAGCCACAGGCCAGCCTCATTTTTTAAAAACATATTTTCAGTTCTTTTTTTGTTAAACTAATTACGAAACCTTCGAAAGAATCTAAAAATTAAAATTGTTACCACAGATGAGTCGCTTTAGGAATGAGGGGGAAAATATCTTCCACTGGAACAGGGTAACCATCAGAATCGTAAATTATAGAATCATCGAAAGAAAGATCTTCAACATTTCCAGACGCTGTCAAAAATTTAAATTCATTTAAATTGAGATTTTTACCCAAACGAAGCTTTTTAACGTCACATTTTAAAATTTTGGGAATAACATTTGAAGGATCATGCAATAAACGAAGATCTTGAGTAATCCATAAAACATTTTTTAAATGTGATATTTTCTTTGATAAAATCCATAATTCATATTCATGAATTGAGCAATGACCATAATTATTCACGCAAAATTGATCAATAATATCAACACGTTTTACAGAATAAAAATATTTGCAAGTTCTGTAAAGTTTCTTAAGCATTTCACTGTTTGAATTATCTAAAATAGCGTTGATAACTGGCTTGGGAAAAGCAAAATTTTGAAAAACAGCATTGTCATTGATAAATTTGCAAGAAATCATTTCAAATATTCTAAATGGGATTTTTAATACAACTCTCTTGGTAGATAATTATTTTGAGGTTGGTTTGGATAATGAATTTTTTCATAACAAAAAGGAGCCAGGTCATCATGCTTACCTTTAGAGATCGTGGATCACATTGTCTTAATATAGGCAGCAGGCAGAAAAACGAAAAATTGGTAACCTGACTAGAGCTCTGCGAAAAAATTCGATAATTGCTATACTTGGCCACTGTTTTTTTTGCGAAACGTCGTTTTCCTTTTTTGTGCAAAAACGAAAAGAACAGCGTATCAAAAAAAAATTAACGAAAACTAGGGCTGTTAAATCTCCCGGGAGATCAAAAAAGTGGGAGATTCTCCCGGGAGATCTCCCGCAAATCTCCCAAAATCTCCCGATTTTTCAAAAAGGGTATTTTCACCCATTAAAAAAAATTTTTCTTTAATACATCCATCAACCATAAAAAAATGTTATATATGAAATTATTGTCATATAATAAGACAATAATTAAGCTATTTTTAAGGTTTTTTTATGTTTTCTGATTAATAAACACAAAACAAACCGAAAAAATAATAAAAATTGTGTCCTCAATAGAAAAATTTTTCGGGAGATTTTGGGAGATTTTCCGCCAAAAAGTGGGAGATCTCCCGGGAGATCTTCCACATCTCCCGGGAGATCTCCATTTCACAGCCCTAATTTTTTTGCTGAACTAAAATAAAAAAAGCAGCAGAATGCAACAAAAAACGAGTACCCCATTTTTAAAGAGCGATAGAGCCGGTTGGCATTACCTGGTTTATTCTAACAAAACCTATCAAAGATTTTCTAAAATTTTTTACATAAGTTTAAAATTTTTTTTAAAACTAATAAGTTAAAAATTGGTATTTCACTTTCTAAACAAGCAAAAATCAATGACTAAATTCTCTCTTCGTTTCTGTTATTTACAATTAACAGCAGCAGCAAAAAATAATCAAAAACACTTTTTTTTTCTTGCAGGAAAAAATATGCTTCTTTTTTTTCTTTGAGGAAGAAAAAAAGCAATGTAAAAAATCAAAAATCAAAACAATTTTTTCTTGTGTTTTAACTTTTTTTTTGATGGCCTCCGATCACTTTCTTTATGTTCAAAAAAAAACTTTTGATAAATAACTTTTTTTTGAACATAAAAGATTAAAATCTTTTGTTACGCAAGTTTTTTAGGATTTTTGTTTGTAGTGTAAAATAAGCAATTTTATAAATTTTTTAGCAAAAAAGAAGAAAAATTTAAATTACTCAACCTGTGTTTACTGATAATTATTTCTTATTAAAATATAGGCATCCAGACACTACTACACTATTTTAGCTTTAAAAACAAATCAATCAAAAAAAATAAAAAGGGTAGTAATGGCCAGAAAGAAAATATTTTAGTGAGCTTACTTTTTGTGATTCCACTATCCACAAAAGTAAGCCTTTTAGCAATAAAATTAAATTTCTTAGTTAAACTTAGGCATTGAAATATATATGAGCATCTAGACACTGCTACACCTTTAAACTTTAATTTAAAAATGAATCAATCAAACAGAAAAAAAGGGCGATGGCCAAAGGAAATAAAGAAAATGACTGAGGAGCAGCAAAAAAGAGAGAGAGAATTTCAAAAAGAAAATGGCCACTATTTTTTCTTTTCATTGAATAAAGACCACTGAAAAAAAAGTGATCATTGAAATGTTCAGCTTCAATCACCTAAACTCTGATATGTTTTTAAGTTTGTTCGTACTCAGCCTGCACCGCCTTGAAATGTTTATCTTTTTTCTTTTGCAAACGTAAAAAAAGTGATCAAAAAAGAGAATACTTTCAAAGTGATAAATATTTTTCGTTGACTTTTTTAAATGAAGAAAAACAACCAAAACAAAATAAAGTTTAATGGGCGATGATGGTTGATCGGATACTTATTTTTTTTATCATCAAAAAAACTTTTCCGTACACTTGCTTTGAAAAAAAAGGATCGATTACTCGTTTAAAGAAAATTATTTGTATCCAAATTTAGAAAGATCAAGTTTTGATTTTTTTAAACGGTCAACATTGATAACATCTTCATTTTTATGAAAAATATCATAGTTGCCAAGGCAATCAATTTCTTACACAAAAAGTGATATTTTTAGAAGAAAGATTGTCCTTTGTACTCTGATAGATTTTTTAAAAATAAACAAAGCGAAGTAAAACTTTTGCGCAGATTTTTTAAGGGTTGTTCAAATTTATTGCTTTTTACAATAAAGATGGCAGCTTTTGAAAGCCTTTGATCAAAGCTATAATTGCCAAAAAGACGCAAAAAATTTGTTAACCATACTTTTTACGTCAGCTGTAAAAAAAAACCAAAATGAAAAGCAAAATCCATAAGTGAAAAAAAGGAAATTGTTTAATTTTTAGTATCAGTCAGTCTAAGCTGGGTCATTTTTTACATCGAAAAAGAAAGGAAAAATAAGAGAGAAGGCAGTATTTTTCAAGAAACATCTTTTTTCTCTCTTTGATTATTTTTTTCTACAAACGGCAAAAACAAATATTTATAACTTTTAAGTAAACGACAAAAAAAAGGGAGTATACACAAACCAGAAAGAAAAAACATTGCTGTTTGTTTTTAGGTACAATCAAAACAGCAGGATATTGGTGTTCAAAAAGAAGAAATGCCCCTCATTCAATAAAAAATCTCGTCAATTCTTTTTTGAGCAAAGGTGTTATGTAAATGTTTGCAAACATGCACATAAATTTGTACATGTTTGCACAGCATGGCAAACACATAACACTTTGGTGATTTTACACCTTTTTTTAAAAAAAACTTGTCTAATTGGTTTACCGGCTGATTTTTAGAGATAATAACACAAAAATCCAAAAACGCGCAATTTTTATTACTATCCCCAAAAATAAGCCTGCTAAAAATAAAGAAATTTTTTCGGTCATTTTTAATTACGAAAATAAACACAAAAAAAGCAGTCATTAAGTTTTTTAATCGGAATTTTGTTATTTTATAATAAAAAAATTTGTGACCAATTTTAACACGGGTAAAAAGTGTGAACAATTTTTTTTTGCAAAAAAATATCAACGATAATAATGAAAGAAAAAAAATTTGCTCTTTGATTCATAAAAAAGGAGAACGAGTAAAACGGACTTTGGCCGATATTTTCTCGAAAACAAAAAAACTATTTTCTGTTGAAAATCAGTGTATAATGTAGTTAACATTGTTGAATAAAAAAAGAATACTGTACCAATCTTCAAAAAGCAACCCATTTTATTGATTCACAAGAAATAATAAGTAAAAATATAAATAAAACAAAATAATCCTTCAATAAAAAACAACAGTATTTATCAAATTACGATCTTGATTTCTAGCTTCAAATTCTGTTAAAATGTCATCAATTTCATGATCAACATCAAAGCTTTCTTCCAACTAAAAATGTAGAAAATACAATTGAAAATATATTTAAAAAATTTTGAGCACATCAAGTTGATTTTTTTTATTATTTTATACGGTAAAATTATACCTCAAGATTTTGAAACTTGAACTCCAAAAATAACCAAAAACTTGAATTCCTGAAGCCGAAAATACCATACTCTCCAAAAATTAGCCAAATCAACAACGAAAAAATTTTTTCAAGTACGAAAAGATTAATTTTTAAAATTTGCTCGTTTTCATTTTTAAGATTTCTTTGAAAATCACATAAAACGGTTTTTTATGAAATATGAACCAACCTTTTGACATAAATTTGTTACAAGATCAGCACCAATTGCAGCTTCTTTTGGATTATCTTTTATATCAATATTAATAACATGAACTCTTTCACCCGTCATTGGAACACGATTTTGAAGAAACAACAAAACCTAGAAGTGAAATAAAACAAGTTAAACTAAAAAACAAAAAAGCACAAACTTGATCATAAACACGTTCTTCCAAGCAAAGAATAATATCAAATTCTTCATCAGTTCTTTGAAATTTTTGTGGATATGGTTTTATCCCTCGATTTCTAAAATAAATAAATATTTAAATTTTGTTGTTTCTTAATAAATGGAAGCAAACCTATCTAGCATATATAGCAAACCATTTGAAGTATATCTAAAAAACATAAATTAATGAAAGCAATTAATTAGGATTAACTTACAGTTTAACATCTTTCTTTCTTAAGTCTTTATAAATAAAATCATAAGTTGCTACTTCAAATTCATATGCATTAAATTTATCAATTGATGGACCAGGAAGTTTTACCCTAAAACAAATATACATATATTTAAATTTTGTTACATATTTATTTATTTTATTAATAAATGGAAGCAAACCTATTTCCAGTACCATAAGATTGAATATCAAATTGCATTGCTCTAAAAGAGAATTTATACTATTACAAAAAACACTATTGATGAATGAAAAACTTACGCCATCTTTTTATGAACTGCCATACTTCGATTCATATTTGATGAACAAGTTACAGCGAATTTTCTAAAAAAACATTTTAAGAATTAATAAACAAAATAGAACAAAAACTTACAGCTTTTTATTTGACATATATCCTGACATAATTTGTATTCCAAAAAAATTAAAATATTACAGCTAAAAACAACAACATTGAAGTCTTGAAATACCCAGAAATCGACGTTTAAGCGTTTGGTGATTTTGAAATTGAAATAAATCAAAAAGTTAAAGCACAAGATTTGATTTAAAAAAAGTTAAACTTTTACGCAAACTTTTAATTTTAAATTTTTTTTCACAATAATTTAAAGTTTGGCATTCTGTGTCGAACATATTAATTAACAAAGAGAAAGCACTAATAAAAAATGAGGTCGTCGGATATATCGACTATTTTTTATATTTGTGACAGGCGAGTGTCTGCAACTCTAACATTTTTTATTCTCTCCACTTAAAAACTTAAAACTTAAAATTTTTACTTTTTTAAAACATTAACGTTCATGCTTTTCCTGCTGCTTAAATGTTTAATTATAAAGTTTTTATAGAAAATTTGGTGGAAATTGACCAGAGAAAAATATTATGCGGATACTGTGTCGAATAATATTATTACTTTTCTTATTTGTTGTGGCTGTTTCATCGTATCATAATGATCCATATAAAATATTAGGAGTTTCAAGAACTTCATCAGCAAAAGAGATTAAAAAAGCTTATAAGAAATTGGTACTTGAATGGTGAGTTTCATTTTTTAGTTGTAATTAGTGCTAACAGTTTATTTTTTGCAGGCATCCAGATCGAAATCAAGATGAAAAAGCTAATGAAATGTTTGTAAGGATTAAAACTGCATATGAAGTTTTATCAGATCCACAACGAAAAGAAAAATACGATAGATATGGATCTTTTGATGAGTAAGTTTTATTCCATGATTCAAAATACATCTATATATATATAATCTTTTTCAGATCTCCACAACGACATCCGCATCAACATTTTAATGAATTTGTATGCTTTCATTTTCTTTATTAAAATAAAAATAATTTTTTAGTTTGATTTTGGATTTGGCGGTGATGCTGGTGGTGGTGAACCAAGCTTTTTTGAGAATCATCGAATTACATATCGAATGTATATGAATTCAATACTCGAAAGATCACATACTCAACCATTTATTATATTTGGATATTCAAGTTATTGTCATTTTTGCTTTAGAATGGAACATATTTGGAAGGAAGCTGTCAGCGATCTTGAAGCACTCGGTTATGGCATTAGTACTGTAAATGCTCTTACAGATGGAGTTTTATTGGAGAAACTTCGAGTTACAACTCTTCCATCAATTGTTGTACTTGTTGAAGGCCGAGTTGTACATTTTCGAAAATCTTTTAATGGAATCAATGCAAAATCTATTCGCTTATTTGCAAGAGATGTTATTCCAACAACTTTCTTACAACGAATTACAACACATGTTGGACTTAAAAGATTCTTGGATCAATGGAAAACAACAAATAGAATATCTGTATTAATGCTTGGAACAAAAGAAGAACCTCGACTACGATATTATTTAACTGCAATGAAATATTCACATTTTGCTCGATTTGCATATGTTTTTCTTGGATCTCATCAAGAAGATGTACAAGCTTTACGAACTGCATTAAATATTAAATGTCGAGATTGTGAAAGTGTTATTATTTTTAAAGAAGAACCAGAAAAAGGTGAAGCGGCAAGAATTACAGTATCCACAAATCAATTCAGCCAAACAGAACTTCAAACAATTATTGAAAAGAATAAATTTTTGCAACTTCCAAGAGTATGTTTAAGCTTTGTAAACAAATTACAGTAATTTTTTTTAGTTATCGTCAATGCAATATTTTGATGAACTTTGTCCAACTTCATCTCGAAGTCTTCGACATTATTGTATTATTCTTCCTGTAACAGATTCAGAATCTGATGAGCCATATATTTCTGCACTTTATCGATTTACAAAAGCTCATCCACGTTCAGAAAAATCAAAGATGAAAATTTCATATATTTTTTCAAATCGACAAGGCGCGTTTATAAATTTGTTTAAATTTTTTTACCGTATCTTTTTTTTAGCTTTCTTTTTGGAGCACTTTTCAACTCCAAAATCTGATGAAAATGGTAAACAAAAAAGTATTTTGGTTTTATGGAGAAATGAATATGTTAAAGCAAAATATGTATGGTTGGATGGAATTTGGAATGGTAATGAACTTGAAGAATATAAAACTTTTGAAACACTTAAAGAAAAGCTACATTTAATTGAACGTGGAAATTTAAGATTAGATGAAACAGCAAAAATTGTTAATTTGGTTCGTTTTTTTTGTCTTTTATTTACTTAGCAACGGTTGTTTGTATAAAAAATGAGATGTGTAACAAAAGAATTTTATATCATGTTTTTTTAGCAAGATGAACATCTCCCTTCCTGGTTTACAAGACTTTCACGTCGTGCGGTTCGAGCTGTTGAAACTGTGTGGTTTTATATTTCAAAGGAAGAAGCGTTACCAGTTTTGAGTGTTGTTGGAAGCTTTTTTGTTATTATGTTATGCGGATATATTTTAAATGCTGCATTTAATCCTGATAAAAAGCGAGCATCAGAGGCGCGTTATTAAAATTTGTTCCATTTTTATTACAGTATCATTTTTTTAGAAGCAACAAGATTGGCATCCCGAAGATCCCCGAACTGCAAATATTCCACAACGAAACGAATCAATGCGGTCTACAGCTTCATCACGGCAAACACGAATTTTAAAAGAAATGGAACCAATGATTCATGAATTACGTGCAGAAACATATTTTGGACTTATTCGATTACTAAAGCCAGGTTGCCGATCAATTATTGTACTTGTTGATAAAGAATCAAAAGAAGTTCTACTCCATCAATTTGCTCGACATGTTTATCCGCTAAGAAATAACAAAACCTTTTCATTTGGATATTTAATGATTGATAAAAATTTAACATGGTTCAAAACTTTACTTGAACTAATTTTACCTGGTGAAGATGGTGAAGGCAGTGTAAATTCAGCTTCGACAATTCCAGCACTGAAAAAGCTACGTGGAATTAATCCAAAGCATACATTGGGTACTGTACTTATTCTTTGTGGATATAAATTATATTTTTCAATGTATCATCCAATGTATAAAACTGCAAAAGCTCCAGATAGTGATGATGAAATTTCAAGCGATTCAGATGGAAATAAATCTGCTAAAAAGGTTCGTTATTTTAATACTTCCAATTTGGGTTACTGTAGCTTCGTTTTGCAACTTCTTTAAAATTGCAAAAAGAAATTTTTTTAGAAGTTAAAAGCCAATGATCTCAACATTGAAAATGTTTTAAATGGTTTCCCAAATTTTCTTGAAAGGCTGATTGATGGATCAATTCCAAAATTCTATATCCCAGAATGGCCCGATTGTCTTAAATAAATTTTTTATCTCATATGAAAAAGTGCCATTGCTTCAATGAGATAGCTCAATTCTTTTTTTAGTATGTCACAATTTTCTCTTTTTTAAGCATTTTTTATTTTTAAAATTGATTTTTGTTGTTATATTTTTCCTTTTATCTAGTCTTTTTTGCATAATAATTATATATAATATATTTTGTAGTCTCTTTTTTTGGTATTGTTTTTTCAGTTATTTTGTTGCAATATTTTTTGCCGAGTTTTAAATAAAAACTTTTAAAAACAATAAACTTTGATGAATTTTTTTGACAAACTTAAAGTTGCAACACAAGTTTCTAGCTTAAGCTTTTCCTTTGGCAAAATGTAACAGGACATTTAAGTGCAACAACTTTTTTCAATTGAAAAAAATTATTGAATTTTTAACAATTATTATCCAGCTTTTAAATGTGATGTGGTTTATTTTTTGAAGATTCATTTAAATATCGATTATTAAAAAAATTGTTTAAAGATTCGACTAATCTTTTATTATCGTCACCTTGGCAACAAAAAAGCTGATTTCTATGGATTAAAAAAATTTCCGTTTTACATTTTACTATAGTAAATTATACTGTCTCATTGAAATTTGCCAACTTAAAAATTAAATATTATTGATACAACTACAAATTATGGCACCTCGAACATTTAAAAAGATACTATCAGCTGGAAAAGGGCCTCTTCATGATTTTGAAAAAGATACAAAAGCGATATTTGATTATGAAGTATTGCTGCCGTTGGTGGATGTGAATAAAGAAGGATTCCCACAGGATAAGGATCAATATAAAATAATTGATACAACAAAAAAGCCATGGCCGCATGGATATGGTAAACCACTGGAATTAGTATTTGGAAAGAAATTCCAACTACCAATTATGGAAACATGTTTGCAATCAATGTTAGTAGATGAAATTTCACAATTTGATATTGATACTCGAGATATGATTTCATTTCCAATGGTATCTGCAAAATTAAGAGATATTTCAAAAGCTGAATTACATCCAAAATTAAAGGAAGAAGAACATCATCATCATCACTGCGCTGCAATGGGCCCTGTAAAGTGAGTAAAAAAAACATGTTTGATAATTTATCAATGATAAAATTTAAAGTTTCAAGCTTTCAGAACAGGGTATGAAGAACTTGACGATCTCATAAATAATCCTCGCCCCATCCGGCTAATAATGCATTTAAAAAAGATATTAAAACCAGATGATTATAAAGTTGATTCATGGCAGCTAAATGATGAAAGTAAATTAAAGCAAAGTGAACTTCTTCGACAAGAAGGCAATGAACTTTTTAAAAATGGAAATTTTAATGATGCAAAAGAAAAATATCGTGAAGCTTTAACACTTTTGGATACTTTACTATTAAAAGAAAAACCAGGAGATCCAGAATTTATTGAATTGGATGCAAAGGTAAGCTTTCATGAAACAACCGTGAGCTGAATTTTGCTGATAGTAATCCAACTTTGCAAAAATATAATATTTTTGTTACTATCAAATTGGTAGCAACAAAATAAATTTGTTTTACATGTGCAAGATTATTATTAACATTTTTAAGCGTACAAAAAAATATGGACACAAAAAGTTTTAAAAAATATGTCTAATTTTAGAATATTCCATTATATCTCAATCTTTCACAATGTTATTTAAATTTACAAAATTTTTATGAAGCTTTGGGATCAGCTGAAGAAGTGCTAAAACGTGATGCATTTAATGAAAAAGGATTATTCAGAAAAGCAAAAGCACAATTGGGTGTTTGGGATTTGGATGCAGCAGAAAAAACTTTGAATACTTTGAAAGAAAATCATCCAGAATCTGCAAAAACTGTTGAAACACAATTTACGATCATTAATGAAAAGCGAAAAGAAAAAGATAAAAGTGATAAAAGCATGTACAAAAATATGTTTTCTGCTTTACAAAAAGATACTTAATTTTACTGTATATAAATAATTTTTGTAATAAATTGATTGTAAAATTTATAAATTTATCAATGATGATATATCATTTGTTTTAACGGGTAGCAACGACCTGATTACTGTATCTATAAAAATAAATTATGTGATTTCGTGAAAAATGTTTACTTGGTTACTTTCGACTTCCTAAAAAGCTGGCTTAAAAATTATTTTAATGTTTTTAAAAATCCATTTTCAGCTTTTGTTTATTTTTCAACTCCTTTTCTTCTTTCCCTTTTTTCTCGTTGTATTTTTATAATTTTTTTGATAAGCTTAAAAATGTTAATAGTAATCTTGCATATGAAAAACAAATTTATTTCGTTACTATCAGTTTGATAGTAACAAAAATATTTTTCTTTTGCAAAGTTGGATTACTATCATCAAAATTCAGCTCACTAAAAAATTTTTTGCCATTGTTTATTTTTGACTCTCCTTTTTTTTTTACATTGATCGCGCCCATCTGTGTTTACCACATTTTTTAACTCTTTCTTTAATTTTAGAAATGTAAATATGCTTCAGTTATATATTCTATTACTTTTTATATATTCTACATTTGCTCATCCACCTGTTGAAAGAATAGAAGTTATTCGACCAGATCATTTGGAAGGAGTTCCGTTAGAACGAGATGGAACATTGAATAAAGAATTTCGAAAAGAAGTTGTTTTTGGACAAAATGAACCTTCATCAAATTCAAATAAACCAGAAAATATCGAAAAAATGATTCGTGAAATGTTTAAAAAAGCTGATAAAGATTCAAATCAAAAGATAACAAGAGAAGAGCTAAAAGCACAAATTATTGAAAATACAAATAAACATCTTGAAGATGGAAAGAAGGAAGCAGGAGAAAGTTTTCAAGAAGTTGATTCTGATGGTGATGGATTAGTTACATGGAATGAATATTTAAAGAAATTTGTTATTGAAAAAGGTTTAGTGGATAAAAAGCATGCAAATGAACATAATGAACATACTTTTGATGGAGATAGTAAGTTTTTTGTTCTTGTGGATGAAGTTTATTGATTTTAAACTTGTTTTAGCACGTAGAATGGTAGATGAAGAAAAACAAAGCTTTGCAGAAGCTGATTCAAATGATGATGGACTTGATACAATTGAATGGCTTGGCTTTCAACATCCAGAATTTTCTAGAACAATGTTAAAAGATATGGCAGAAGATATTATGAGAACACTTGATGATAATCGTAAGTTTCTTTGTAATTTTGATTAATAATGACTTTTGACCAGTGTTGGCGGTCGCCCGAAATTTCTCGGTCTTCGGTCCGGTCCGGTCCGGACCGGACCGAAACTCCTCCGGTCCA
>JAQIXH010000516.1:0-12755 GCA_034700145.1 Panagrolaimus detritophagus
GGGGTATTATTAAAATCGGCCTTGAATGTGTAAAAAGCTTTTTTTCCGCCGATCGGAAATATGAGATATCGATCAAAGATTTTTTTGTTGATGATTTTGTTGTTTCCGGTTGTTAAAACATTCATTTTTTTGTCCGGAAAAAACTTTATTTTACAAGCTTTCATTAATCCGTTTCATTTTAGATTTTTGGACTTCTGAATTTGCTCAAAGTGGCACAGAAATGCCATATCGACGACAAACTTCTCAACCTGTAATGCCTGTTTCAAGGATTTCTCGAACAGAAAATGAGCAAACAACAAATAAGCGATTATCTCAAAGAATTGGATCTCCAGTTTATCCGTTAAGGAATCATTTATCCGACCAACTTCAAGTTGATCCCCCAAAACCTTCTACGAAACCTCGGAAAACTCTTCCAACAATGAATTCAATGTTACTTAAAAAGAGTCAATCTGAGAATGAAGGGCTTCAAAAAGGTAAGCAGGAACTTGGATTTCGTGTATCTTGGGATATATCAAATCCCATATCCTTCTTTTTCGTATATCCCGGATATATCAAATCCACTATCACATATTAACGAAGAAAAAAATTTCAGATAACATTTCCCAAGCTTCTACAACAGAATCGGCTTCTTCAAAATCTTCAAAGCCATCAAAACATTTCTTTCGAAATTTATTTTCATCAAGTTCAAATTCAATTCAACCTTCAACATCTTCAACTTCAGGCTCAACAAAATTCTATGATAGCTTCAATGATACAACACCACAAAAATATTCAGCTTATGGATATATCCCTCCCCGAGATCCCTCCTCCTCAAAAGATCATCCATCAGAACCTTCTTCAACTTCAACCTCGACAACATCATCCTTGCGACGATCATTTGCAAAATTTAAAAACTTTAATAAATCTTCTTCTTCTTCTTCCCGTTCAAAATCCAAAGAATCAAAAGATGATGGAGCTTTTAATAAACGTAAAAAAATATGCAAATTTTATTGTCCATCTAAAACATGTTTTTTTTAGTTTCGGCAGATGCAATAAAAGCGAGGCAGGCGGCATTTCGACGAGAACAAACAGATATTTCTTCGGCATCTGTATATCGACTTGCAACACATCGAAATAATACTCAATCTCCAACAAATCAAATGTTTAGCGGAAATAGTAATAATAGTTTTAGCAATAATAAAAATCCTCCACCACTTATTCCATCCAAAAAGATATTAGATGAAAATGCAATGCAAAAATGTATTGATGAATTACGGCAAAAACGGTAGGCTTTTTTTCATGATTGAATCAAAAATGTCCTAATTTGCATAATTACATTTTAAAAAGCATCGAAAATTTTTGAAACTTAAATTTGCCTCTCGCAACGAAAATTTCCTTTTTTTTAGGTTTTCGTTGCGAAACCCAAAGAGTTTTAAAATTAAAATTTTGTTTAATCTTTAAGATTCATTTTTAATTTTTTATAATTTCAAAAAATATATTTTTTTATTATAATTTATTCTAAATTGGGATAAATGAAAGATAATTTTAATCTAATTTGTCCGGGTTGTGCATTGAAGCAAAAAAAAAATCATAAAAAAATTGCGCAAAAAATGACTTTTTTTGTTTTAATTTTTTTAATGCAAAAAAAGACTTGCGTAAATCCGATTTTTTTTTTCATTACTCAATATTTTTCTTTTCTTTTTCTGCTTTTTCCATTACGAAAAAATAATTTTTCTTTGAAGAAGGAGTATTTGGGACTTGAATTTTGAGGGAGTCCAGATGAACTTTAAAAAACTTCTTTTTTCCCACAAATCTTTGTTCATTTCTCTTTTCTTTTTTTTAATAGAGTTTTTATTTGTTTTGACCCTTTTTTTATAAATAAAAGCAACACTCATTCATCTTTTTTTGATTCAAAAAATATAAAAACAATTTTAAAAGCTAGCAAAAAATCTTCTTCCGTAAAACCATATGTTTTTGATTGAATCTTTTTTCTTTTTTTGTGTCATTTTAAAACTTTTTTTTGCCTTTTCTTTTTTCATTGTCGGTGGTCATTTTTAACTTTTAAGCTTTTATAAAATTTGTTGCTTTAAAAAATTTTTCTGGTTACTCAATCTTTTTTAAATCTCGTGTTTTATAGCAAAAAGAAACATATATTTATCCAGAGATGATACATCTGGAAATCTAAAAAGAAAGATAGAATTTCGGTTAATTCCGTTTTTTTATTCTTTTTATTGAAACATAAGTGACCACTTGCTTACTTCCCTTTTGATACTTGAATTTTAAGGATAATTTTCTATTTTTAAGCTTTTAAAAATGGATATAGATTAAATTACAACTTTATTTTAATGTTTTTAATCTCAGATTTTCTTTGTTTTATTTGCAACATTTTTTTTGTTATTTTGTAGCTTTCATAAATCCCTAAAGCTGGCATTTTTGTCATTTAAATTTTTGAAATTTTTAGAATGACTTCAAATTCTCAAAATTCAACAACTCCTTTAACTTCCACAACATCCACAAAATCCACTCGAGACACAAGTGAAATTTTTAAAGAATTTGATGGTTTTATTCAAAATAATGGAAAACCATACGAAGTTATTTTGCGGTAAATATTAATCTTGAATTTTGAACTAAAAAAATTTTAAATCTTAGAAATAAAAAAGCAAATCAAATTCGGAAGCCATTTCAAGATCGACTATCAGTTCCAAATTTATCAGAAGATCCGACAATCTTAGCTCAACAAAAACAAAATAATGGAACATCTTTTGAATCAACTACAAAATTTGGTCGAGCTCCAGATACCGGTGAACTTCAAACAATAAATGAAGGCTTAATTACTCCTGTAATTCGTCGAAAACAATTTGCTGCTTTAAGTGGTCCATCACCTGAAAATTATACGAATCCAGAATATTTTGAAAGAAGAAATGGAAAAATTGCAATTGATTTTGAAATGAAAAATGTTGAAAAAGAACAGCAGAGGTTAGTTTTTGGATTTTAATTGATAGTGTTTATGTTGTGATAAGCAAGATTTTGCAAAATCGGATAACACCGAAATCAAAATTTTTTTTCGATATAAAATTGCAATACCGAAAAATCGAAATATCTTTTCGAAATTTTTGAGATCAAAATTTTGATTTCGCAGAACTCAGCTGAAAAATCTTTCTTTAACATTAATTTAACTTTTTTCTTGTCACGAAAACTATCATCCTTCTTTTTTCTTACAAAGAAAATCGAAAACTTCCAAATTGTTTTATTATCTTTCATTTGCCCCCCCCCCAACATACTTTTTCAAACAAATTTTTTTGTTTACAATGCTTTTTTGACACTTTTTTCTTTTTCTATATTGAATCAAAAAGAAGGCGATTGTTTTGCCCTTTTGACCGCTGCAGTTTTTTCTCTATAGTTTTTATCGTCCGTCCTCAATTGAAAAAACGGCCTCCGACAATTTGTCACTTTTCAAATTTTTTTAAAGTCCTGTTTTTTGACATTTTTAAAACAAAAAATTTTGATGAAGTTTTTCTCAGAAAAATTATGGCATAATAATAATAATAATTTTTGAGTAATGTCGGATTGGGTGGCATAATTAATAAGTAAAAGTCGGTAGTCGGCACCCACTTTTTTGTTTTTGAAGGCTTACCTTTGATTTTTTTTCGTTAATCCGCTCTTTTTTTGTTTTTCTCACAAATTTGTTTCCTCTGCTGCTTTTGTTTCTTTTCTTCTGCTTCTTTGACTTCGACCACCACCACCACCTCAACAAAAGGAAAAAAGAAAGCATAAAAACATTTTGTTTTGTACGTGTGTTTTTATGTCTTCCACCGATTTTGCTGAAATTGATGCTACAATTTTTTTTGGCAAAAACTGCATTTTTTTAAAAATATTTGCATACTCTCAAAAATGACAAAGCCAAAAATATAATTTATTTTATTTTTTGTTGACATTGGCTTTACTTCCTTTGACGAACAATGTTGATGGAATGTCCCCCATTGCCGAATCTTTAAACCGGATATACATAAAAATGTTACTCCACCCCAAAAACGGCATAAGAGAAAAATCAATGGCAATCGTACATTTTTATGGCACTTTTTTTTCTTTCTTTTGTCTTTGCTCACATTGGCCCACCTGCCAATGCCACCATTTGAACAATGTTTTAAAGGGTGTTGGCATTCTTTTCGATTGTTTTAGAAAAATTAAATAGTTGTTTTAGTTTTTTTTTGTTTTGCTCTAATTGTTTTCAAAAAGTTTAATGTTGAAATTAGACCAGACAGTTTTTTTGGTATTTTCTGATACGTTTTGTTTTATGTACTGTTGAAATTTTTGGCAATCGTTTATTTTATTTATCTTTCATTTCCAAATTTTTCATTGACTGACGAGCAAAAAGTGACGGATTTGAAGATACTTTTACACGCTTATTTTTTCATAAAAAAATACAAACGCAAAAAAGCATTTTGTTTTGCTACAAAATTTTAACTTTATTTTTTAAAATCCGTTTTCGATAAATTTTCACTGAAATAAGCTTACTCCATTTTTTGATCCAATAAATTAGCCATTTTATTTACCCCAAAACCACTCTTTTAAAAACTGTCTTTTTTAATTTTCTTTGTTTTCTTTCTTTTTTTCAAAATCATTTTTTCTGTTTTTAAAAAAACGGTCTTCTAATTTGGACTCCAAAGAAATAAGACACTTTTCCTTCCGTTTAAATTTTTTTTCGCGCGACAGCTGTTTCTTTTTCCTTTCTTTTTTTTCGATTACCGAATCAAAAAAATAAAAATGACCAACACAAAAACGCTTCAAATATATATTTTTGTGACTTTGCATTTTTGTTTTTAACTTTAATTGAGTTTCAAATTATTATTTTTTGAAAAGCAGCAGCATCTTCAGTTTTTTTTATTATTTGATTTCGGTTTTTGACCTGATCGTTTTCTTTTTGCTTTTTCCTGGAGAGCTTCGTTTTTCGGATATTTTGTGTTTTTGTTGAAAAAATTATTTTCAAGAGAGATTTCTAATCTTTTTTCTTTTTTCGGCTTTTTTTCAATGTTTTGAGAATCTCCAAATGTTTCCCAAAATATATATTATGTTGTTTTTTTTCGATCCCACGTACTTGTTTGTTTTTTTATTTGCAGAAGTTTTATGCTTCTATTTTTTTAAAGTTTTGATAAACGTCTCAATCAAACTGTGAAATTAGAAAAAAAATTCTTCCAAAAAGTCAAATATTTTTTTTGAAGCTTTTGACTGACTAATTGTTTTCTTTTTTTGCAAGAATAAATGAAAATGAAAATTTGGTGACAGATTTGTTTTATTTAAATAAGATTAAAAACCCCTAAAGGCAGAAAAGAAGGAAAAACTGGCAAAATGCCATTTATCAAATTGGTCTGCTTTGGCCTTGAATTGATGATAGATTTTTTTGGGGATAAAAGCGCGAATGTTTTGTTTCAATGTTTTTGAGTGCGAACAAAAAAAGAATAATGAGGCAAAAATCCCCCTCCGGCAAAAAAGTGAAGTGATTAATTGGGTTAAAATAAGATTGTGTTTTTGTGTTTAAAATAGAATTTTCTTTGAACGGCATCTGGGATGATTGAATCAGTTTTTGAAAAATAAATAGAAAATTTTGGATAGAGCTTTTTTCCACTGATATATTTTGAATTACCATGGCTTTATTCAAATTTTCAGTCGCATGCCACTTTCGTTGTTTACATCTTTAAGCTTATTGAGCAAAAAATAATGTACTCAAAATTGTGCCATTTTGGAACCTTGACAATCTCATTTTACAACTTTTTTTAAAATCAGTTTCTTTTACTTTTTTTCATCGAAAAATGCAAAAATACAATTTACTTTGATTCATTTCCTTTCAAACATTTTTAAGAAAATAAACCCTTTTAAGGTTTCTCATTTCTTTTCAATTTTTCCCGGACTTTCTTTCTTTTAAAAACAATTAAAACTTTTTTCTTTTTTGCGCAGTAATTTAAAGCCTTTTTTGGCACACAAAAGAAATGTAATAAAAACTTTTTTTCGTTCATTCATGTTTGATTGGTGTTCCTTTTTTCTTTCAATTCTTTTTCAATGCCGCAAGCAAAATGAAAATAAGCAGGAAAAGAAATGAATGAAGCACGAAAGCTTTTTTTCTTTGTAAATGACCGCCATCATTCATTTTTTGCAATGTCCAATTCCTTTTTGCCATAGGTCCATTTTCTAATTTTCTGATATTTAATTTAATTTTTTTCGTTAAAGGTGTGACTAAAATCGAGGAGTTGCATTTTACGCTTATTTAAAAAAAAACTAAAAAGTGCTTTTTTTGTTGTAAATTTCGAAAGTGTAACAAAAGTGTAACATTGAGAATGAAACTAAAAGTCCGTGGGAAAAAAAGATGAAAGCAAAAAATTGGCGGCTTTTTGTGTTAAATTTTACCTTTCTAAATTATCATTTTTATTTGAAAAAAAAAAGAAGATTTTAAAAAATCAATATTAAATTTAGAATGAAATAATTACCCAAGGTTTTGTAAAATAATTTTTTTGCTTAAATTTTGCCATTTCGCATTTTTTGTTCTTACATTTTTGAATTTCACTTTTCAAAAATCCGTTGATTTTCTTTTTCTTTGATAGCTTTTATTTGCAACCAAAAACATACAAATTTCAGTTAAACCAGTTCACTCTTTTTTTGCTTGCTTTTTCATTCGTTTTCAAAACCATATTATACAACATGAAAAAAAAGAGACAAAAACAAGGTAAAACCACTTGTACTCCTTCAAAAATTACAAGGACAACAAACAGCATGAGTTTTGTTTTATTTTTGTTTCGTTTCTGTCGGCTTTCCTTTTTTGGTGGTCAAAAAAGAAAAAAGGAAAACAGATTTTTTTAATGTTTGTTTCATTTCATTTCTTTTGTAGAACAAACTTGTTTCTTGAGGAAAAATAGAAAATTTAAGAGTGAAAAAAAGGATTGAATCATGTTTAAAATTGGAGGGTTTTTGTTTGTTTGAAAATTGTTGAAAATGTGGAATTTATTCTTTGTGCCAAGTCTGGTTTTTTGCTGTTGGATTAATTTGAAAAAAATATTTTGGGAGTTCAAGTGTGTGTAGAGCCATTACACCTATATATGGGTATGAAAGGTTAATGGAGAGATTTAATATATTAGGGGGATATGATATATCCGAAAAAAATTTGTTTGTTGAATTCAGATTTATTTTTAGGTAATTTTTGAGTAATTCTGTTACACATTTTTCAAATGAAGCTGAAATTTATGAGGTTTGAGAATAAAAAATTACTTTTATAGGGAGTTTCCACTTTCATTCAAAGGGTTTTAACCAATGTTTTCTTAGCACGAAAAAATTTACCTTAAACTGTAAGCGCGTTTACAAATATTTGTAGAACCAATTTTTTTAAACGCAAACGCATTTTCATTCTATGGTAAATTTTTTGGTGCCGAGAAAACATTGGTGAAACCCATTTGTATGAACGTAGACACTCCCTTTAAATTTTGAGATTTTTCATAAAAGTAAAAAATGAACTTCTAAATTTTTTAGTCTTTTAAGTTTTTGTCTCAAATTTTGAGGTCAATCGTAATAATCCTTTCCATACATTCATTCAAATATCCATTAATATTGTTGTATTCCTTCACTTCACTTAACCCATCTTTACATTTGTATAAAACCTTAAAAATCCCCCTTATAAACTCATTTTTAATTACATGGTTTTTAAACCAACCACAAAAAAGAAGAATGACCTTGTCGTTCTTCTTCTTTAAAAAAAAGTTCCAATGGATCATAAAAATGCACATTTAAATACCCTTTTTTCAGTTCCTGTAATAAAATGACTTCCAAAAAAGACATTTAAATCTCTTTCGAAAAAAAATATATATACTTTCAAGGATTGTTATTATTTTTACCTGAGTCTATTTTGGCTTTTTAAAAAATGAGTCACAAAAACAATTCCTTTGTCCATTTTTTGCCTAAAAAAGTGACTAAAAAAGATGTCCCGCTTTTTTCCCTTTTTTGTCTTTTTTTGTTTCCCATCGGAAAAAAAATGGCGAAAAATGTGACAGTTTTTTTAAGAAAAAAGGTAATTTTCTTTTTCTAATTCACGGGAGATAATTAAGACATGGCATTTAATGGAGTAAAAATGAAAACATTATTTTCGTTTTTTACTATTTTCATCCACGAAAAAAGGTTATTTTTGTTTTTCCAAAACAAATATTATTCTTTTTTTTGCGCATAAAAAAAGTTTTTGTTTGTTTCACGGATTAATCCATTGTGAATTTCGGAGATTAAAAAAAAGTTTGTATTTTTAGAAGAAAATAATAAAGAAGCTTTTTTGACTGCATTTTTCGTATTTAAAAAGATAGATTGAAGGTTTCTTTTTTAAAGTTGTCAATTCTTTTGTTAACCTTTTTTGATAGTTTTTTTATTGTTTGACTACATTTTTTTAAAACTTATAAAATTTGCAAAATTTTGAAGCTAAAAATAACCTAAAAACCCTGCAAAACGAAAAGAAAAGTTCTTTTTGTAAAAAGAGTAGGCGTTAGTTTTTATTTGATGCAACTCTTTTTTGCTGATAAAAAAATAATGATTAATTCATGGTGCTGTTTGTTGTTTTTTAGTGTTGAAACATTTTTGGTAAAATTAAAGGAAAATTTTTTAAATGTTTTTTACATAAATTTTGACTTAAAAGTTTCCAAGTCTTTCATTTTTTGTTTAAGTTTTGTCGTTTTTTTTTGGAAAAAACTCGGTTCCACAGTTATAAACCACAAAAGCGAAATCCATCCATGAAAAGTTTTTTTTAAAACAAATTAGTTGCTAAAATTAGATCACTTTAAAGAAAAACGAAACTTTTTTTCATGTAGTTTTCTTTTTTGTTCCTGTTTTTTTTCCTTAAAAAAAAGCAGTTTAAAACTAATTTAGCAAAAAAACGGAAAATTGAAACAAGATTTTTTGTAACAAAAAACGAAAGGGAAAATAAAATGCACTCAATTTTCACTTCCACAATTTTTTTTTGTTTTCAGAAGCTTGTCCGCTTTCTTTTTCCTTCTTTTTTTAAATCTTTGACCAATGAATTTTATTTTTCATCATGAGTTCGTTCGTTCAAAGAATGAAATATGCTTGAGGGAACGAAAGAAAAGAAACTGCAACAGTGAGAAAAATCTTTTTTTTGCTGACCGTTATTACTTCTCTCCTTTTTTTCATCGCTACTTTTGAGTGCAAAATTACTATTACCCTTTTTTCATGTTATATTTGTTTCAACTTTCTCTCTGCATTTTTTATAATACCTTTTTTCTCTCCTTTTTTTGCTTGGTTCCAGTTTTCGTTTTTACCTTTCTTTTTTGTATTTATTCGTAAAATTTAAAAGCTTTATTTTTGTTGATACTTTTTTTGACAAGTTATTTTTGGATTTTTTTACAACTTTTTACAACCAGCAATTTTTATTTAAATAGGTAAAATTGTCTTTTGCGATTTTTCTTGTTCGGTTGCCACTTTCAAAACATTTTTAAACGCATATTTTTGGCACTTTTACTTGTTCAAAATTTTCACAGTATTTGAAACAATGTTTTCTAACAAAAATCAGTACTTTTATTTCTAATAAAACTTTTTTTAACGATCTCTCCTGACTGGATTTCAAAAAAATGAGTGAATAAAAATTGCAATAAAATTTTCCCATAGAGCTTTTTTTATGAATCGTAAACGACCTGCAATTTTTATGTTTCCATGTTTTTCTTGTTTTTGTTTTAAATGCAAAATTTTATTGTGTTTTTAAAAATTTCTTCCGGGCTCATAAAGGGGGTATTTAGTCTCACATTGAATAAATGGAAAGTTTGAAATTTTGCGGATTTAGTTTTAAAAAAAGTTGAAACTTTTCAGTGAAACTTTAACATTTTTGATTGCCAGTTTCATCGAAAAGTTCTGGATATTTCTATTTTTGCTCTTTAAGTGGGATAATCTTATTAGTGTTGATTGATCTTTTTTAGAGATACCATCTAAAATCTGAGATTTAAGATTCACTTTTTCCAAAACATTCTTTTTAAAAACGTTTTTCGCACTTAATTTTTCCTCACTTTTTTCACCCTTAATTAAGTCCTTTTTTTGACTGCACATCTCTCTTTTCTTCTTTTTCTTCAGCATTCATTCATTCATTTCTTTTATTTGACGGACTACAAATGACTGTTCCTTCTTTTCTTCGTTTACACTTTGATTGACCATTTTTGTAATAAGTCACTCGCAATTTTTTCACACAAACTATCGAACGATGAAGTTCCTTCCTTTTTTTACACTTTTAATAAGTGTTCGCAGCGGCAGCAAAACGCTTGCTTCATTACAGCTGAAATTTTTTTTCACACAATTTTTTTTAAAAATCGTATAATTCTTTTCTTTTTTTTGAATGGATTTTTTGTACTTTTTTCTAATTTACGTTTATGGAATGAGGAGGTACTCTCTTAAGATAAGTTGGAAGAAAAGGATTACACAAGTTTTTAACAAAAAATTCACTTGTAAAATACAAAGACTTTATGCAAATAAAAAATAAAAATGAGGTTAATGGAAAAACAGAAATAAATTTTTAGTGATAATCTTTGATTTTGTTGAAGAAAACAAAAATTGATTAAGGATTATAATGTGGAAAAGTTTAAATGTTTTTGGCAGAAAAAATGTTCGTTAAATTTTAAGTTGTAAATTTTTTGTATGATTGAAAGTTTCAATCATACAAAAAATTTACTACTTAAAATTTCAATTTGAAACGTACATTTTTTACCAAATTTTTGTGATTTTTTTAAAATCAAGCAATTAATTATTTTATTAGTTTGATGCAAAAAATTTATTTTGCATATTCAACTTTTTAGTTTTTACTTTAAGTTTTTTTTAAACATACTGTGGTTTTAGCTAATTAATTCAGTACTTTATTTATTCAAATTTTGTTTTAAGCATGAAATCTATTTCATAATTATTCAACCATATCTTAGAAATATTTTAAAACCTTTTCATAACCGTTATACAACTTTTTCTAAAAACTGTTCCAAATCATTTATTATTCCAACTTTTTCTCTGCTAGCTTAATTTTCCACTTTAGGAGAAATAAACCTTCTTTCCTTCATTTTCCTCAAAAATAACTAATTATCCCTTTTCCGTTTTTCACAGATCCAAAGCTTTTTCAACAAAAAATTACCGTTAATAATTTATTACTTTCCTTCTTTTTTGTTTTTGACATTTTTTAAAAATTTTGTTGTTTTCCATTAGTTTTATTGCAATTTTTTTCCTGCTTTGTTTTTGTGTTTTTAAAACTAAAATATTATTTTTGGAATTTTAATCAAAACTAATGTTTTGTTTTTTTTAGTTTACAAAAACAATCAGCTCCAGCAGTTCCACAAAAGCCATCAAAACAGCCAATAACAGCTCCAACAAGATCTCTATATTCAATTGTTGGAACAAATTCATCGAATTCAGCAACTTCAGATTCATCAACTCCAACATCAACAAAAACGAATTCTGTTGCAGGAAAGAAAATTGGTCCACAATCATTACTTAATTGGTCAGAAGTTAATTCAGAAATCAAAACTCGTCAAAGAGTTGCAAAGGTTTGTTTTAATTTATTTTTTGAGGATTTTTGATAGTATTCAAATTTCATAACTTTTAAAAAATCGAAATTTATTTAATTCTGATATTTCTCACGTAAAAATGTTTTTGAGTGAGAAAAAATTATGCTAATTAGATTAATGTAGTTTTTAAACTTGCAAATCTTGATCATTCAGTTTTGAATATTTGGGCGAAAAATAATTTTAAATTGTCGTTGCAAAAAAATAAAATTTCACTAATTTTTAAGCATTTTTTGAAAATTGATTAAACTCAAAAAAATTCTCATACATGTCTTTTTTTTATATTATAGCCATCTTTCAACTTCCAACAACCAGCTTGCTTGCTTTACCCCTCTTTTAGAAGGTCAAGAACATGCTTTTTTGCTCGCTGTTTTCTTGGAAAATCAAAAAAAAATCTTGAATTAACATTTTTTCACCCTTTTTTTCTTTCTTTGATTCACTTTTTTTTTGACATTCAAAAACCCATCCCAAAAAAATGCTTATTGATTTATTTTATAAAAATTATTTTTATTTTTTACAAATTTCATTTCCATGGACATTAGAAATTTTAATGGTTTGTTACTTTTTTTGAGATATCATAAATCCAAATCTTATTGTAATTATACAAATTTAGGTCCGATTATAAGTTTTTCTACTGTCTTTTTTATGGACTTGAAAAAAGTCTTTCTTTCTTTTTTGAGGACTAAAAATAATAATAATAATAATTTTGAGTGAGGAGATCAATATTTCATTTGAAAAGAGATTTTGAAGAAAAAGAGGGACGATCCGGTTACGTTTAGCTTCAATGAATTTTGGACAATAGAGAAGACAGGTTTTTTTCTCCCTTTTTTGTATTATTATTATTCAACGTTGGCGATCTTCTTCTTTTTTGTCTCTCTTTTGTCCCAAAAACAAAACTCAGCTGTTTTGGACAACAAAAAAAGCGCGAAAGTCAAAGTTCATTCAAAGAGTTTTCTTTTTTTTGTTGTTCGAAAAAGGTTTTGTATTCTTTCGAGATACCTTTTTTTTGGTGTTGTTGTTGTTATTGGTGTAAACTGAAATATTTGGATAGTGACAAAAAGGATTAAGGAGTTTACAGTAAGTTAGTTTAACCTTAAATTCGAAGATAAGCATGGTTAAAAAGTTACAATATTCGTAGCTAAATTTGATGCTATGTAAAACTCTTTTTGACCTTAAAAATCTAACAGAAACTAAAAATAGCATTTAATATAA
>JAQIXH010000517.1:0-12754 GCA_034700145.1 Panagrolaimus detritophagus
AAAAAAACCAAAAAAAAATTAATACATAGTAAATGCGATCAAAAACAAAAAGAGTAGTTTTTGAGAAAAATTTTTTTGGCAAAAAGTTAAAAACGCAACAAACAGCACGCTGTGTAAAGCATTAAACTTTCTTTTGTTAAGGTATTAAACGGAAGAGAATCAAAGTCTGCGGCTTCTTTAAATTTGTTTGAAAGAATTCCGGATTTCGTATTACAAATAATATTGTTTTTTATCAAGAGATCCTGCAATTTTTCCGAAAGTGCGGTTGTTACTTCATCAGCTTCATATTCCTTCCATTCATCGTTTAAAACATATAAATGCTCAAAAATTTTTTCCTCTTTTGCTGTTGTATTTGTCATAAATGAATATATTTTGGAAGCAGTCAGCTCCGGAAGTCTTGAGACATTTATAAACATGTGATTGTCAAGGTCTGTGACAAACTTTCGGTCGATCATTTCCTTCCAAAGACATTCCCAAGTTGCAGTGTTTAATGCATTTTGTAAATCTTTAATTGAAATGCTATCAGACATTTTTAAATTCATAAAATTCGTCTTAACAGCATCAAAATTTAATCCATTAAACTTGCAATAATATGTCAAATCATTATCATCGATATGTTGCTTTAGTTGCAGTCCACAAATTGGAGGTTTTTGTTTGAAATATATTTTATCGCTTAACAGTTCAAATAAATGCATGGAAGCTTCAGTACAAGTTTTGTTATTTGCAAATGAATCAGGCTGAAGGATTTGTCCAAAAAGAATGTCAATACTATCAATAACACGTTTGATTAAAAATGTGGATTCTTTTTGTTGCTGTAAAAATATGTCACGTTCAAGTCGGCTATTTTCTTCAACAATTTTATGTCGCTCGACGATATCATTGTGATTTGAAAAGACTTCCTGTCTCTCGCTGAATCCAGTTCTTGCATCATAGAGTTGTCTCTTACCTTCTTCAAAATCTTGTAGCCTTGCATCTTTAATGGCAATATAGAATGAATAATATTGGGTTTCTGGCAAATATTCAGGAAAATTTTCACCAATTTCTTTCAATGATTTTAAAGCTTCTGAATACCTTGCTTCAGTTATCTGAAAATTTAATGTAAATATATAAAGGCAGAACTTTTTCTTTTTCTGAAAGTTTTAGGAGCGCTGGCGCGTACGGAAAAGCGGCAGCACCATCAAAGTTTTTTTTGTAATTTATTTTCGAACTCGATAAAGTTAAAAAAATTTTTTTATAAGCTAACTTACTTTTGTAATGGCTAATAACAACATATTTTGTGGCAAAAGTGGATCGTTATCATCGATTCTAAGCTTTTCACAAAAATCTTTGACTGCTCGTATTCTGTTTTCTTTTCCATTAATTTCATATTCACTTTGATCCAAAAATAGTGCCCAATTATCAAGGATATTTTTCATTATGATACTTTTATTTTTACCACTAATATCGTTTTCCTCCTTAAGACTTTTGAGTTTTACATTAAACTCTTGGAAGCAATCTTCTTCAACTTTTAATTTACTTTCATAATTTTCTCGAATTTTGCGAATTCTTTTTTCTTCTACTGCATCTCTGCTTCCTTTAAGTTCTACAATATTCGCACTTGAAGGATCTGCAATACTTGTGTCACAAATGATGACTTGCGCAGTTCCACGTTCTCCACATCTTGCAGCCCGACCAAAAGCTTGTTCTTCAATTCGAATATTTCTTGGAAGAAATGAAATAATAACATGTAAGCCTCCTCGATCTTTTAATTCATCTGTTAAAAGAATATCAGTTCCACGTCCAGCAAGATTTGTTGCAAAAATTATCATTTTTTTATCCAATTTATGATTTCCGTCGCTATAATGAAATTTATCAGAATCATGTTTATATACAACCGCATTTTCATATGGATGAATTTCTTCGTCAGATATTGATAATTTTGCCAATTGTTTGACCTTTTTTGTAATTTGTGAAACTTCTTTTGAAGAATCCGCAATAATTAAAACTGAACGGCCTTCAGCCATTTTTTCTTTGATGGCATTAAAAATTTCTTGGTAATGTTGCTTTTTGGTAGCTGTAATAATACTTTGTTCCTCATAAAATTGTTTTACCATGGAAGACGGCAGAACGGTGGACTGAAGATTATAAAATTCTTGAAGCTGTTGTTTTTCAGTATCTGATCCGAGGGTTCCACTTAAACCGTAGATGCATTTAAATTTCTTCAAATAGGAAATGTTAGAAATGAATACAGCCTTTGTCGATAAAGGAGTCAAACGAAGACCATGTTTAAGTTGCAAAAATTGATGCAAACCTTTATGCCATTGTGTTGAAGGTAAATCCACTCCAGTATCTCGATCAGTAATGATAATTTTGGGTTCAACAATTTTTTGTGAACCTTCTGTAAATCTCATATCAATCTGATATTCTACATCTTCTTCCATGTTATATGCAATTTCGGCATTTTCAATAAATTCTTTTAAATGTGCTGTAACATATGAGCGTAAATGTCGAGGGATATCTACTGAAATTGTTTCCATAATTTCATCATATTTAAGAAGGAATTCTTGATTTAATAACGTGTAAAACCGTTCTTTAATCTTTTTCAACTTTTCTTCAACGATTTCCGCAGTTGTCAAAACAAGCTTATTATTTTCATCAAGAATTCCATTTTCTTTTAACATAATTATATGCATTTCTCCTTCATTAAGTGACGCGTTATTTATTGATGAAATTAAAGCAGCATTTAAATTTACTGTTGTTTCACCATCTCTGTGGCTCTTTTTTACAGTAAAAGAAACTTGATCAAACATTTTTTCAAAATTTTTTCGAATTTTCTCAAATTTCTTAAGCAAATACTGCCGTTTTTTAACCAAAATATTGCTCTTTTCATCGATAACAGAATTTTCGATTAAAACACTTTTAAAAATTTCAATTTCACATTTAGAATAGCGTTCAAGAATTTCGTTCCAAGGTATAATAGGAAATAGTTGTTTACAAAGACTTTGATAAAATTTTTCCGACTTGCATTTTCCATTCCTTTTTATTTGATTCATAACTGCATCCCATAAATGAACGATAAGGGGGTATAACATTTCAAACCCTGCAATATTGTGTGACAAATACAAAGTATTTAAGCCATTATCCAAAAATAATGAATCAACTTCATCCACAATCATAATATCAAATTTTCGCGAAGATGAAACATTTGTTGAATAAAAATTATCCATAAGAAAATCTCTTTGATAACTTGTTAAATCACCATAAACGATATGATATTTTGAATAAATCCTTTTTCGAAATCGTGCTGAATCATAACAAATGTGATCAACCTTTAACCCAAAACCTTTGTATAATCTTGAACAATAAAAATTTGATACATCTCTTCGAGCAAGAACAGATGAGCTGGTCACAATGTTTACAGTTCGGCCTTTCAATACGCTTATAATACCAATAACTGCGATAATTAAAGTTTTTCCTTCTCCAGTTGAAATTTGTTGAAGGATACCATTGAAATTGTAATGTTTAAGTGCACATAAAACTGCAATTTTTTGGGTATGACGCAAGCGAAATTGACAGATTTTATCAATGACTGCGTCAACGACTTGAAGATAATACAGATCTTCGTCGATTTCATTAGAACATTCAGATAAGTCATTTTCAAATTTTCGTTGACAATCTTCTAGATTTATATCCAAATTTAAATCCAACTTTTCCTCAACAAATTGAAAGCTCAATGCTATTCTCGCAGTTACATTTTCTTTGAGATCGTTTGATAACTTTTGAAGAACATCTTCAAGAAGTTCAGTGTAACCATTTCTGTTTAATTTTTCGCATAGCTGTCGAACATCTTCAAATTCTCGAGCCACACTTTTATCATCATTCAATAACTTTTTTGCAAATTCATATCGAGGACTTGATGCATTAATATTTTTAAAATCCAAACATTCCAAGACAGCTTCAAATAGATTTTTTAAAGCTTGTGGAGATTCAATTGAAAAAGTATGATCCTCACACAATCGATGAATAAATCGTCCAATGATATCTTTTTTATATCCAATAAATTCGACAATTTCATTTTTGACGTGTTGAATATATTCAATACCAAAACGATTAATTAATGTATTGCACCAAAATTTTATCAAATTCTTTGACTTATCATTGAGGCGATTCCATTTTTGATCAGAGATATCCATATTTTGGGAAAAATTAATTATTTCCATCATTTTTATCCATTTTTCTAAATCCTTTTCTTTTGCTTGTGGATACAATGTAACAGAGCTTTTGATGGATTTCAACAAATTCAACAAGGCATCCTCAGAAATGTTATTACAGCATTCATAAAGCTTTGTTGTGCACAATATTTTAAGATTTTCGTCATGAAATTGTTCAAGAGTTTTAAGCATTTCTGTTCTGCTTTTCATGTGCTGTCGTAAAGCTGATTCCGTATTGAACATAAAAAATTGATCAATCCATTGCTCTTGTTTTGTTATCAATAATATACTGGGAAATATGAAACAGTTAAAAGTTTCATACATTTTACAAGCGTCAAATACAGTATCAATTAAATACTTCAGTGTATGAATATCAATATGACAGCCTTCAACTTCAAAGACGTAAAGAAGAGAATTTAAGAAGATATTTCCAACAGCTGCAAACGTTTTGCAAACAAATTCCAGTTCTTTCTTCAAGTACAAAGTGGTGTCAGTAGCGTCATAAAATTGAAACAAAATGTCAAATTTTTCTTCAAGCTGATCACTGTCTTGAATATCACATTCAAAATCATTTTCGCTCTTCAGATTCTGGAATTTTCTTTGAAATTTTTCTGCTTGGAAAATCCGTCTTTTCTGTAGACTAATTAATGATACAATACTTTCATCTTGATTTTCTTCATTATCAAGTGATTGAAAAAATACGTTATTGATAAGAATATATTCGAAAAGCTTTACAACATAAAATAAATGTCGAAATTCTTCTTTTTTGATAACCTCAGGACAAGTCTGAAACTCATCATTAAAAATATCAAATAATTCTTTTGGAAATTCATTGTCAAATGCTGACAGCTTATTGGCATACGACATTAATACATCAACATTTTTATCATTAAAAGCTTTTTCAATAAATGGCACATGGAATTCAAGCAATTTGCCATCAAATTGGTATCTTTTAATTGAATTCAGCACATTACAGTACCGATAATAATTTTGATGAAAGAATAATAAATCTCCTTTAGAAATTCCTGGTTTCATTTTTAATAACGGAGCGCTTTCAATTTCTTTTCTTAATGTACGGAGTTTAAAAAGGAGATGTTTTTTCTTTAATTTCTGCAGAATTTCCGGGTTATATTCATATTCACCGCCTTCAATAAGTCCATCAATCAAAAAATCCGAGAGACTGTTCCAAAATAATTTATCATCATTCAGATCAAGGTCTAAAAAATTACAGTAGTTAGATTTATTCTAATGTTTAGTTCATGGGTTTTCCAGAAATTATGTGATACAAAGAGAGGAGGGCTAGGGTCAACGAATTTTCATTCTTTTTTTAATTTTAGTTATTAAAGGAAAACGACGTCTTTTTAATAAAAATGTTTAAAAAAGCTATAAATTATAATTTTATTAACCCGGTTTGATAAAAATAGCAGTAAAATGGATTTAAAAAATACGACATGTTCATCATCGATCACGAATGAGAAATACAACCAGCCGTCCAGAAGTAGAAAATCGGAAAATTTCACTTTCTCTTTTTACACACCCCCAGTAACGATAGAGGGCGGGGGGAGAGATAGGAAGAATCTTACTCCCTACATAGTTACGACTGCATTCATGAAAACAAACCTTCTAAAAGATCTTCTGGAAATAACGGAGTTTTATGACGTTTTTTTGGGACATAAGGCTCCACCTTAACATCAATCCAAAGTTCCATGATACGCTGAACATTCATTTCTTCATGCATCTCATCTTCAACATCTTGTTGTTCTTCAATCATTTCATCAGAAACAACGATCGCATGGTAATCTTCCATTAAACTTGAAATTTCAATATCAATTGCTCCAACCGCAATTGATTCACCATTAATTTCAGATTCGTCTTTATATTCAGTACGTTTTTCGTTCTCTTTTAACCGCTTTTTTGCACATGGTTGTCTTTTGACTGTGACATAACATTTTTTGTCACTCAAATAAACTGAATTTTTGACTGCGGTTTCTTCGTATTTGAAATAAAGTTTTTCATTGCGTTCTTTTCCATATTCAATACGCTCTCCAAATGTGCTATTCATAACAGCAATATCCCATCCATCTGTACCATAATCTGCATTTATACCTGGAAGGCCATTGCAACCCTTTTCTCCATCATTCGATATAACCTGAAAAACGTGACTAGGTAATTATCATATGCATTACGCGTGAAAAACAAATTCTTACAGCAATATTTTCATTTTCAATTTTGTTATTGACAATAACGTTATATTTTCCTTTTTTTCCGCCTTGGCCACCAATACCATTTTTCCCACCCTTTCCACCAGGTTTCCCATCGGCACCTCTAATAAATGAAAAGCTATGTGTTGAAAAATAAAATGGTGAATCATTGAAAAATGCAAAACTTCCATCGTCTCTTTGATTTTCAATCATTTTATCGACTAATCGTGATAAGGAACCAAATGTTAACAAGTTAACAATTTGTCTTACACCTGTGCGAAGCCTCTGAATTGTGCCAAACTCGTTTTCAAATTCAACACCTTCGCCGTCAGCACCATCTGCTCCGTCGCCCCCGGCTTGGCCATCTGTACCTTTTCCACCATTTAAAGTTAATTTAAGGTTTTCCATTCCTTGAATGGTTTTTGAAACAAGCGCAAAATTTCCGGACGATTGTCCAGCTCTTCCATCTTTTCCATCTTCACCCTTTTCTCCAGCGTCGACACCATTTTGAGCCTTAGGTATTCTTGTATAATCAGATATCCCCGATAAATTGATGGTTATAGGTTTTGGTACAACAACATTTAATGCGAAAAATGAAAATGTTATACCCGGCAAATGTACGTTGTCATCAATGATGAGCTCATTTTCGGCTCTTATTTCCACCATATCACAGCTGTTGAAAGATGCTGAGTCTTTGTTGTAAACTTTTGACCAAATAACTTGATACCCTTCAACTTTAGCTACTTTTTTATTTCCATCATTTGAGATAAAAACATTTGTTGAAGGAAAAACATCCTAAAAAAATTTCAATCAATATATTTTATACCGCAATAGGAAGATCGAGCGTCATATATTCTGTTATCGTATCAATATGCCATTGGTTAAAACTTACTTTTATCAAATTTACAATACTTGTATGTGAAGTATCACCAAAATTTTCAACTAATTTTGCAAGTCGAAAATGTTCAGGATCAATTTTTGCTTCGATTTCTGCTTCCAAATCAAGATCAGAAATATTGCATTTGTTTCGAAAAAAACATTTTACAGTATCACAAAAAAGTGTTGACTGATTTGGGGACGGTAATGATTTGCATCGAAGCAAACATTGAAAAATTTCAAGAATACCGTTAAAATTTGAAAATTTAATAAAAACTGAACAAAATTCATTTCGAAGCGTTGCATAAAATGTTGAAAAATCCACTTCACTGTTGTTATCTCGTAAATCAATCAAACATTCATAAAATGGTGCATTTTTTATCAACATTTCCAAATCACTTTTGTTTGATCGTAGATTGTATACAACATGTGTCCATTGAACAACAAGATCTTCTTTAAAATTATTAAAAATTTCGTCAATCATCATTTTGATTTTAAGAGGTAATGCTTTGAAAAGGATTTCAGTATAATACGATAACAATACTTTGTTATCTTTTGGATTTGTGAAAGCAAACTTCTTTTTAACATTTGTAAAAGTTTGATTAGCATCAACTGCATTTTTAATAATGTTTTTGCAGCTACTGTCCGATAACCGCTTAAATTATTTATTGTCATTAAATTGTTATCGAAAAAAGAATATGATTTTACCTTGATTTCATCTTGGTTATCAGTAACATCGCTGGTATCATTATCCATGATTCTTTTCTGCAATTTATCATTAATCATATGACTAATTATTTCAAGTAAAATCAACAAATTCGCGAATTTTAGGGGCAGTGATACCGTGGAGATTCTTAAACGATGGCTTCAGCAAGAATCGAATACTTTTTACGATTTTTGTCACGACGAGATTACTTTTTCAGGTTTGGCTGTAATTTAATTTCTCGGGGTAATAACCAAAAGTACCAAAAACCGTATTCGTTTCTTGATTCCGGTTGAAGATTTTGAGTCACAATATACCTGACTCAAAACATTCCAAAAGTGTTATTATTAGTTAGTCATAAGCATGAAAGATGAATCAGGAAAACGCAAAATAAACATTTTCAACGATTTTATAAGTCCCAGAGAAAGTCAAAAACGACCTAAAATTACAGTTGTTAGGTTGCAGTAACCACAAGAGTCAGAAAACATAAAATTTTATTTTTGCTTAAAACCTTTGAAAGTTAAGGTAAGGAAAATATATTTCTCACAACTAACATTTGGAAGGATCAACTGTTCTTTCTTAGAATTCTTTTGAGCAAACAGAATATAATACAGTCATTTTTTTATGCTTTAACCTTTGATAACTTCAAAGAGGTACTTACTGATAACTCCTGCATTTGAAAGAACAGCAAAAAAACAACGTAGCAAAATATAGAAAAAGTGCTTGAAAACGGCGCCATGATAATAAGAAAAAAAATTTATTTTTTCTGTTTTTATCTTTCATCTTATCGAAAAATTTTTAGTCGTTGAAAAACGTCAAAATTATAAAGATGCTTAAAATTGTTCTCAACAAAAAAAACACAATTTATAAAAAATATGTGAAAAAAGGAGAACAGTAAAAGAATAATAATTTTAGCTATTCTTTCGCTGTTAAATATTTTGTCCGAGCACAATTGTTACATTTAAAAGCAAATGAAACACTGAAATAAAAAACATTTTTTTGATGGGATTGTAAGAAAAGGAAAAAGAAATACAGGTTATGACTAATCCCGGGATGATAGGAAAATTCATGAAAAAGACGCATTGCAAAAAACGTTGAACATTTAAATTATGGATGAGGAAAACCAAAAAATAACGGTACGGTCTGCCTTAGGCCACACTCTGGTTAAAGAGCTTTTTTAGTTTATACTTTAAACTTAACACTCAATTTATAAGATCAGAAAGAATCGAAATCTTTCTTAAATGTGTTGAAAAATGCATCGAGCTACAGGAAAAATATGAGGACAAAAGAAACAGTACTTCATATGTACAAAAAATAAAATTTTTTATGATTATTGTCATAAAAAATTTTTGTGAAACTGCTGCTAAACAAATGAATAAACGACTTTTTTTTACAATAACATATGGAATCAAAGCATTTTTGCTTTCTCTCATTTTTAGGAAAAAAAGTGTATAATTCATTTCTTATCAGACGATGAAATCAATGAAAAAAACTATTTTTTATCGTGTAATTTCAAATCATCAATTTTTTTTGAGAAGAAAATGAAATGGTCTAAAACAACAGAGGTTCCGACGGAAAACATTGTATTAAATTATCAGGTTTTTGTTTTTATTAAAAATTTATGTCATGAAATTTTTGTCTTTTTTTTAGGAACGTTGTTTATTTGACAAATGTTTTTACACTGATCAAATGGAAATGATAAATAAAATATTTCACCGCCTTCGCAAATAAAGTTTATGGCAAGCTGTGTAAAAACATTGCTCTCAGGGCCACAACTGTCTTGGGGAGGTTGGGGAGACCTCCACCCCCTTTGTGCCAAATTTCATACTAAGGAAAATGAGATTTTTTGAAACCCTCCCAAGGAACCTCCACCCCCTTTGGCAAACCTCCACCCCCTTACGGTCGACCTATTTGCGGCCCTGATTGCTCTGAATCACAATTCATGGTACCAAGCTCTGGCACCAGAAATTCAGGCAAGCCACATAAAAATTTTCCATTTTTTAATGAAGCATTGTATTAGAATCACGGAACTTTTAATGCTCTACATTTAACTTATCACACAAAAAAAGACTGTTTGGACTTTGTACGCATTAAATCTTATCTATTATTATCATGAAAGAAATAAAAAATAAGCACATCAATAAAGCAGTAAAACCAAAAAAATAAAAAAATTTAAAAAAAGATACGTTCTGCATGAAAAACAAAAAACGGAAATGAAAATTTAAAAAATACAGGGTGTCTCAAAGATTTTGCAGCACATAAACTTTATATTCTGATTTTTTCTAGTAAGTGTATGCAAAAAAGCAATATTCCATTTTTGCAGACTTCCGAAGGCTGCTTGAAGGCAAATGAAGATATTATTGAAAACTATTTTTTTTCTGTGAAGTGATGGCAAATTTGGGCCTGTAAAGCTAAATTCTAAAATATCTTCAAAAATTCATTGCCCAGAGGCCAAATCTTCACTTACATAGAGACGTGCTTGGTTTTTTCAAAGTTACGCAAATAATATAATTTTGGTACGAAAAAACGCAGAATGTTTCTACGAATAATAATTGATAAAAAAAATTAATTGTAACAATACTGATAAAAAAGATATTTGATAAATATCTTTTTTATCAGGAACACTTGCGTCGCACATTGCTGCGCACGTTCCTACACTTACCTTCATTTACCTTCAAGCAGCCTTTGGAAGTCTTCAAAAATGCCCATGAATGCAAGCGGCTGTGCAGAAATTTTTTTCTACTTTTCGTGTATATTTTTTCGGAAATCAAGAAAAAAATAGTCGTGCTTTTTGATGAAACAATGAAAATGTTTGATTTTTCGCAGAAATCTAATTTTTTAATTTAAAATTGAATGATTAATTTGATATTTTTGACCACGGCTAGAAATGACTTTGGGCTAATTCTGTGACAAAAAGAGTTTTCGTTTTGCTAAAAAAAAGTCAAAAACTATGGAATAAATGGATTTCATTTAAATATATTTTTAGTTAAAATTGTTTTCTTTTCTTATTTTATAATACTTTAAACAAAAATTATAAACTCTGTTTTATTATAGTTTATGAATATTTATTTTTTTCAAGAAATTTTGCTTATTTCGTTATTGTTAATTTCGGTTTATTTATTTACTATTTTTTGTTTGCAAAAATCATTTGAAAAAACAGAAATTTTATATAAAATAAATAACAAAATACTTTTTTGAAGCATATAACTTTAACACCGGCGTTGTTGTTGAAAGACTATACAACTTTTTTTTCTAAGATATTTTTTAAATGCTCCAAAGCAGTTATTTATTGTAATTCTTGTTATGTTTAATTTCTACTGTAACCTAAATTCGCATAACTTTTCCTAATCCCTATGACTTTAAAATTTGATTTATGATTCATCTTTGAAGGAATTAAAAATTTTTTAAGGTCATTACTATCATACAATTTAAAAAAAATAATTTTTTATACTACTTTTTTAGCTAAATATTCGTGTCTTTTTAAATTTAAACCATGATTGAAATATTTCACAAAAGTTTTTTGGTAGGTATAATTGCCGAATAGTGGATGAATTTTTTTTGCAAAGTATTTTTTCCTGTATTTTATGCATATTTCACTATTGAAAAAAAAATCCATGTTCCTTTTGGTATATAAATTTCACTTTTCTGCCTTTGAGATTTTTCTTTTCTTTTCAATGCCAAAACGCGTGGTGGTATTTCTTCAACAGAAAAAGAAGAGAACAATGATGAGTCATTTCTTTCTTTCTTTTTCTCGAACAATATCGCCGCCACCGTCAATAAAAACAACGTTTCTAAAAAAGGAGAAAAAGAAAAGGCCATCGTCGACCGAGAATTCTTCGTCAAATTGTTTCGAACAAAAAAATGTACATAACAAACAACACAGGCGACTATATTTATAAAAACTATTTTTTTCTCGTTAAATGTTTTTCTTATTATTTACTTTAGTTGTTTTTCTTAAAGATTCAAGAGTCAAATTCCTTGCATTTTTTTATTTTTAAAAGATGTTCTGACGCTTTTTTAAATGCTTTTAAACAGTCTCATTTGCATAAAAATCATCAGTTTTTTGGATCCCTAAATTTATCAAAAATTTCCATTAAAAGCTTCCTTTTTCTTGGTATTTTCATTCATTATTTTTTCAAAGATCGAAGTTTGTAAAAAAAAATTATTGTTTTGTTTTGTTTTTGGCAGTTTTTAATATAATGTAAAAGGTTTTCGGACCTTTGTTAATTTGTTTTTCTCTCTCAATTTTTGTTTTTGTCCTTTTTTACAAAATATTGTTGATTTTAATTGTAAATTAAATATCTACAAAATAAAAGTTGTGCAAATACTTGTTTAAATATTTTTACCACCAAAATGAAATACGAAAAGTTTCAGCAGATTTTGATTTCGTGTTAATTTCGACATTTAATCGAAAAATTTTTAAAGTTTAAAGTGGAAAATTATGTTCTGTTTTATTGCTCTTTCATTTTAATTCCAGCTCATCAAATATTGACTCATTTTCCACACCACAAAAAAGGTAAAAATGATGAGTCATCTTTTTTTTTTTAAATTTACTAATCCACTTACTTTTCTCAATACTTTTTAAAATTTTGAAAATGCTTTTTAACATTTTCCTTTTTTCATTTTTTCAAGCTTTAAATTCCTCCAAAAATGTTAGCTCACTTGAAACGTCAAGCATCTATGACTGATTTATTTCTGCGCAGTTCCTTTTTAAGCTCTCTCTTTTTTTTACAAATTCCTTTTTCACACCTTTGTTCTTGCTTGCTTTTTATTTTTATAAAATC
>JAQIXH010000518.1:0-12746 GCA_034700145.1 Panagrolaimus detritophagus
TCATTTTTTTCATTCACAAAATTTGCATAATAACAGTGAGTTTGTACTGCGAATTCAAAAGGGTGGGCGGGTGGGTAGAATGAGCGGTTGTTTTTGTGAATGAAAAAAATGAGGGGGGACAGAACTGCAGAAGTACCCTTTTTTGGAGACAAAAAAAGTAAAAATATTTATTCCTCAAAAAAATTTTAACCGTTAAATGGCAGGGTTAAAAGTTTTTCCAAAGGTAAAAAAGCATTATTTTGTTTATTCAAGGAAGATGTCATAATCTGTTACAGAAACGTGATTTATTAATTTTGATTTTTCGTCTATTAAGCTATCAATAAAATAAGAAGTATAACCGTTTTTAAAATTTATTTCACGTTGCAAACTTTTCCGCCGTTTATTTTTTCATGTTTTTGTTAAATACAAAGATGCAATATGTTTGTAAATAGTTAAGCTTTGACAAATGCAAAATATCAAAATAGTTAATGAGTAGTTTTTTAAAAAAAGCCTCGACATAAAAATTTACTCAGAGTTCAAAATGGTAAATACTTTTTTATTACCTATATTTTTACTTATTTTACCTAAAATATAACGAAATTTAGGGAATTATGTGAAAGTGTTTGTTATAAGGATGAAAAAGTTTTGATAGCATTTTAACAGAAAAATAAATCATCAGGGAAATAAAAGTAAAGAATTTTTTTTATTTATACAAATGAGTTGAGTCATTTAATTAAAATTTAAGCAAAAGGTGTTTCAGAATGGCATTTACGGCTTCATTTTTTTAAAAGTAAGATACTTTAAAAATTTTAAAATGGGTTCTTTGAATTTTACAGAGAAAAAGAAAAAATTATAAAAAAAAAGATTTCTCCAAACAAACTTCATTCTTATTTTTTTTCCTTCAAATAACAAGTCTTCGAAAAACATCTTAAAACATTACACCGCCATAAAAAAAGTGTTTTTGGAGTTTTTTTTTGGAGACAAAAAAAATAAAAAAAGTTTCCTTAACAAAATTTTAACCGCTAAATGGCAGGATTATGCATTCTAAAGGTTTGCTTTTTTTAAAAAAATGCTTGCATGTTATTTTTGTGCTTAAATTTTTTCAGCCATTATTTCACTTTAATGTTGCTTTTATTAGTATTATCAAAGCATTACTTAAATGAACTGCTTTAATATTCACAAATAAAGTTATTGGGCTTTTTGTAAAAAATAACAAAAATATTTAAAACTGGTAAGTAAATATTTTGTTGTAATAGTACTGGGAAAAGTCTCGAAATTCATTTGACTATAGTAAAATCTTCTTTTTAAAACTCACAGCATTTTTCGTTCACAAATTTTAGCTGATAAAAAGTATTATTTTTTCGCAGGAATATGTAATTTTTAAAAGTTGGAATTTTTTTGAATAAAAGGAGTTCATTTCACATTCCACATTCAATTGTTTTAGAATGCCACTGGAACCTAAAGTTATCTTTTTGAAATACTAAAGCTATCTGTTACAAAAACACGTTGCCGATTTTTTTTGCCAAAAAACATAAATTTAATTTTTCAAAAAACTTTTAAAAAATAATTTGTATCCTTTTCGAGAGATCCTTGTTGCCAGACCAATAAGTTGTTGGATGATGATAACTAGCAATAACAAAAAAAAATTAGCATGTTAATTTTTAAAATTGTTTTTTTGACAATTTCACTTCTTTGTTTCCCAAACAATAAAAACAATGTTAATTTTTGTTAATTTGAATAAATAATTTTGTTAGGCTTGTGAGTGTTTTCTGATTGATTTAGTCTTAATTCAACGACTGAATACGCAGCGGACGATTTTTTTCTTTCTTTCATCTGTTTGCTTTCTAAAAATTGATATCTGCTTGTTCTTCTGATTGATCTTGCTTTATTCTAACACTCTCCGTTGAAAATGTTGATTGAATGTTTTATTACATGTAAGTTTTTATTATTTATGGGAGAGGCACCTACGCCGAAGGTTGCCATTGATTGAATCCAAAACTGCCTTAACTTTTTGTTCAGTATTGGGATTCTTGATTGATTTTCTTTTAAAAAACCAATCAAACCCTTCTTCGACAATAAGATTAGGGGATATTATAAAAAAAGACAGTTACTTTGGGATCCTTGGCACATCTTACTTATAAGTATATATATATATCATTTTTTAAACACGTACATATTTTAGATCTTACAATTATTATGATTTGTGGTGTTTTGATGAGTTGTACAAAAAAGAAAACTAAACGTTTCGCTGCTGGCGGGGGATCTGATGATCATGGTGAATCAACGACAAAAAAGGTCCGTTTTTATAATTTTTTTTTTGTTATTGCAAGGGACCAAAAAATGTAAAAAATGTTTCTTTCTCCATAACTTCGATGGAATTTTTTAATTTTTCTTTTTTAGTCAACCAAAAAAGCTAAACCCTCTGGCAAATCCAAAGAAAAAAGATCAGCAAAGAAGCCATCTACTCGATCCAACAAAGCCCTTGCATCATCAAAACGTCCAAAATCTACAACCAAAGAAAAGAAGCTGAATGTTAAACATGATCGTGGATCACCAGTACCTGATTCAATGGGTAAGAAACTTGGTATCAAACAACGTGAAGAACGCCCTACATCATATAGTCCACCATATGGTTTAACAATTACACCAGAAGTTCTTTCTTTTAAAGCAAATGGTAGTGCAAAACTCCTTTTCATGAGCAGTGAAGATGTATATTTTTTCTCAATTTTAATGGTCTTTGAAGATGCTGCAAAAAAAGAAACCACATATGTTCCTGCAATAGTTTATCCTGCATCTAACAAAGAATTATCCTTTGAACTTAAAGCAGCTGAAGACGTTAAGATTTTTTATAAAAAACTTTCAGACGAACCTAAAGATATCAATTCAACATGGACTGATGAAAATGGAAAATTCTCAAAGAATTTGAAACGCTTTTTTTATGTTAAAGTCGAAACTGATGTTAAAAAAATTTAATATGTGATTAAATAAAGAACTCGGAATTTTATCTTTGATCTTATTAAAATAGTTCAGTTTTGTTAAAACATTTAGTTGGAGACGTTCATCTACTCTAATGATAAACCTCTGTGTTTGAACGTCGGAAGTATAACAAAAAGATCAGCAACAACAATATCCAAAAGTTGGCAAATGAGTAACAGCTGGTGGTGGTGCAAAAGCTGGTGGACGTCTAATAGCAAATGCAGGTGCAAAAGTCGGCGGAGGAAAAGCAGCTGCTGGGCGTGCAATACCAGGTGGAGGGGGAGACGTAATAGCTGCTGGAGGTACAGTAGCTGGTGGCGGTGCAAAAGCTGGTGGATGTCCAATAGCTGTTGCAGGTGCAATAGCTACTGTACGTCCATCAGCTATTTCAAGTCTACCGGCTAGTGGTGGTGCAATACATGGTGGCGGTGCAAAAGCTGGTGCAGATACACTAGCAGCTATTGCACCTTCACCAGTTATTTAACATCCACCAGCTAGTGTACCTGCACCTCCTATTGCACGTCCACCAGCTTTTGTACCACCTGGTGGACGTACAGATGATACATGCTCATATGAAATGATGAAAGATGATTTTGATGAAATATTTATTCCTGATTGGAATGCATTCAAAATGAATGTATATAAAATAAAAAGTAAAGAATTATTTTTTATGGTGGAAGTATTTTTAGTATTTTGGATATTGCTAAAAAGGGAGATATATGAAATTCGATTATCCCGGATGTTAAGCTTTTGTATATCTCTTCTTTTCAGGTACATCAATGAAAGATTTTGCTGAAGCTGTTAATGATTTGAAACTTGATCAAAATACACAAAATTTGTTAAATGAATCTGAAAAATGCAATGACAATTATACAGAAATTTTCTTCTCTGAATAACCTTTAACAATTAATATTCCACATTTTTATCCAAAAAATGGTATTTCACTTTTTGAATGTTTATCCTTCACTGATCCACCAACAACTTCATCTGATCCTTCATTGAATCTTCTGCTTCAAAATCTTCAACACCTGCAACAGAACCTGCAAAAAATCCTGGAGAATTTGATGATTGAAATGATTGACCACCTACTTTAATAAATGAAATGGAAAGAAATTTTAATGATAAATAAACAAATTAAAAAATGATTAAATTGGATATTAGTTCGGGAAGAATTATTTGTGGAAATTATTTGATGCATTGTTCTTTTGCAACTGTGTTTGAAGATTTACAGTGTAAGCTTATACCTTATTTTTGAGTTACTATAAATTTTTCTTTTTTAGCTTATATTTTTTTATCTGATGCTTCAGATAAACATGCTCGATTTATGTTAAACGCAAAAAAACTATATATAAATTTACAGCACTACAAAACTCTGCTTGAATTTAACATGATAAAAATAAAATGATTGTTGAAATTGGTGCTTCAGAAGTTTTGGTTTATTTTTTAGTTGGTAAAATGATTTTGGATTTAAAAGATAGTTATTTTGGTTATTATGATCAAGTAAGTTAAATACTGTAATCTTTTATCATCTGTGATTGTTTTTTTTAGATTTCGGATGTATTAAATAAAACTCACCGTTCAGCTCAAAGAAAAGTTCAACAACAATTTTCACCAGAATATTCTTTTTAGCGAAAACAGTAGGTGTAATAGCTGGTGAACATCCAGTAACTGGTGCAGGTGCAGTTGCTGGTGGACATCCAATAGATGGTGGACATCCAATAGCTGGTGCACATGCAGTAGCTGGTGGACATCAAATAGCTGGTGAACATCCAGTAGCTGGTGAACATCCAGTAGCTGGTGCAGGTGCAGTTGATGGTGGACATCCAATAGATGGTGGACATCCAATAGCTGGTGCACATCCAGTAGCTGGTGGATATCCAATAGCTGGTGCACATCCAGTAGCTGGTGAACATCCAGTAGCTGGTGCAGGTGCAGTTGATGGTGGACATCCAATAGATGGTGGACATCCAATAGCTGGTGCACATCCAGTAGCTGGTGGATATCCAATAGCTGGTGCACATCCAGTAGCTGGTGAACATCCAGTAGCTGGTGGACATCAAATAGCTTGTGAACATCCAGTAGCTGGTGAACATCCAGTAGCTGGTGCAGGTGCAGTTGCTGCTGAACGTGAGAATCTGATGATGAAAATGATGGACCACCAATTTTAATAAATGAAATGGAAAGAAATTTTAAAGAAAAACAAATAATTGGAAAATGTTTTGATGTATTCTTTTTTGGATATTTTGATGACAAGAATGAATTCCATAATGAACATGGCATTGAATTTCATCATGCATATTTGGAAAAGCTTCTAAAGTTTTCTGATTCGATTTATCTTCCATTGGCTAAAAGAGATGACGATAAACCACTTGGATCTGGTACAGAAAAGCATTTTGCAGATAAAAAAATGATGAAATTAGATATTAGTTCGAGAAGAATTATTTGTGGAAATTATTTGATGCATTGTTCTTTTGCAACTGTGGTTGAAGATTTAAAGTGTAAGCTTATACCTTATTTTCGAGTTACTGTAACTTTTTCTTTTTTAGCTAAAATCTTTTTTATCTGATGCTTCAAATAAACAAGATCGATTTATGCTGAACGCAAAAAAACTATGGCTATATTTACATCACTACAAAATCGTGCACATTATCGGAATTTTAAGGAAAAATCTTCGACTTCTTTTGGACTTTCTGATGATTGTGTTGAGCTATATCGGATTGAAAGCTTAAATGTAATTTTCTTTTTCATTCAATTCCATCAAAGGTAATTCGTGAATTACCCGAACGTGCAACAAATCAATGGCTTCCAAAGCTTGCACAAAATCCTGCTTAACTTGAACCAGATAAACTTAAAATGATTGTAGAAATTGGTGCTTCAGAAGTTTTGGTTTATTTTTTAGTTGATAAAATGATTTTGGATTTAGAAAATAATTATTTTTGGATATTATGATCAAGTAAGTTAAATACTGTAATCTTTTATCATCTGTGATAGTTTTTTTAGATTTCGGATGTATCAAATGAATCTCACCACTCAGCTCGAACAAAAGTGCACCAACAATTTTCACCAGAATATTATCGTCCAATGATAGCAGAATTGGAAGTAAAAATTCAAAATCTTTGTGGACATTGTTTACTTCATACACAAAAAATGAATCCAAAAATATCAGATTTTTGTCCATTAATTTTTGCTGAACAAATATATTTAACTTCAGAAATTCATCATGGACAAGTACGAAATTTATATTTTTTAATTAATCTAAATATAACTAATTTTTAACTTATTTAAGTTGTGCAATTTCTTGAATCAACAATTTTGCTTATTGAAAATTCTGGTGAAAAACTTGAAATTCCAGATCGTCTTGATCTTTCTCAACATTCTGAAAATATTCGATTAAGCCGACAATCTGATCTTCATATTACATATGTACAGGGAAGAAAACCAAATTGTGAATCTTCGTAAATTGTGAGTTATAAAAATTTTTAACATTGTTTTAAGTTCATTATTTTAGTTAAAGTATAAACTTGTTCGAATTTATGTTGATTCATGTAATCTTTTGATTGCTGAAGACAAAGCTGCTATCTGAAATGATACAAATAAAATTCTTGTTTGCTTTTGTAATGCGTATGTCGGATTATTTTGTGAAAACATTATTGTTCAAATCCAACTATTAAAATTTAAAGAGTTAATACAAATTCTGGAAAGAAAGTTATGGCTTGAATGTGGTTTTGCTAAAACTCACCATGTTTGTTTTTTGGTATACTGTATCTTTATCATAAATAACTTTTTTAGGTGTCTTTGGATGTTTGGCTCTTATGTCATGAAGCACAATTATATGTTTTGGAAGAAAGTCGAATGTTTTTGACTAAATAAACATGATAAACCACAACCATGGGAATATTTTTTATGGGAAAAGGAAACAAAAAATTGTGGATGTGTTGGTTCAACAAGATTTTTTGCTGTAAAAGATAAAACGTATATTTTGTATTTTTTTGTAATTTACAAATCTTTTTTTAGTGGTCCACAATTTCTTTTATTTGAAACAAATGATTTTGCTATTCCAAGAATTTCTGCATCATCTTCTGAACAATTACGATTTTTTCAAGGTGTTATTTTTCCAGATTCTTACAGTATTCGATTTACACCAGCAAATATTTAATTAAGTGGAACAGAATCATCAGATGTTTGTGAATCAAACATCATCCAGTAGCTGGTGGACATCCAATAGCTGGTGCAGGTGCTGCTTCAACACCTTATGCTGTAGAATTTGAATTAAATGCAATGATGTTTCCATCATTAAAAGCGAATTATTGTCTGGAAAAAGCTATTGCAACTGGAATGTGGTTTGTTTACATAGATTGAAATTATTTGTTTTGTACATTTTTTTAGCAGAAATTCTGCAAAACTCTAAATGTTTGAGCATCTATTTATGTTTCAAAACCCTCATGGAACTTCAACTGCAGGTGCAATAGCTGGTGGACATCCAGTAGCTGGTGGATATCCAGTAGCTGGTGGACATCCAGTAGCTGGTGGGTATCCAATAGCTGGTGCAGGTGCAATAGCTGGTGGACGTCCAACTGCTGGTTGAGGTTGATTCATAAAAATGTGAAAATTGTGTCAAACAACTTTGTCAGAAATCTGATGTTGAAGAATTTGATGCTAAAGCTTTGTGTTCCTTATCTAAAATCTGTCATAGCCTTATCAAAAGCTTCGTCCCAATGCTGAATCAACACCGCAAATGTAAGCTTATTTTATTTTAATGGTTAAAGTAAAAGGTTTTTTTACAGATTCGATGATACAAAATTAAATCATGATCCATGCACATATGAATTGATGAAAGATGATTTTGTTGAAATATTTGTTCCTGATTCGAATGTACTCAAAATGAATGTATTTGAAATTAAAAGTAAGGAATTGTTTTTTATGATGGAAGTTCTATTAGTATTTGGGATATTGCTAAAAAGGGAGATATATGAAATGCGATTATCCTTTTGTATATCTTGTCTTTACAGTATCACTAAAAATTATAGTGTTTTTGCATTTGGACAACGACATGAAAAAAATATTTCTTTGGTGAAAAGAAGCGGCTTGCATTTGGTTGCAAAGTTCTGACAGATCCATCAATTTTATTTTGTGATGAACTAACTTCTGGATTGGTAAGCATATAAACTATAATGATATATCTTTGTTGTTTTTTTATAGGATGCATTTATGGAAAAATAAGTTATTAAAGCTTTGGAAGAGCTTGCAAAACATGGAAACACAATTGTTTTAACAATTCATCACCCATCATCACAAATTTTTGATATGTGTGATAAAATTTGTTTAATGGCATTGGGACAAATTGTTATCCTTGGACCACCTAAAAAAGATACAGGAATTTTTAAGCAAGCTGGTTATGGAATTAATGGAAGAGATAATCCTGCAGAATTTTGTATTGAAAAGTTGGCTTCACATGAAGGTGAAACCGATGATGACAGAAAGGAACGGGTTGATGTAAGGATTTAAATTATCGATTTTTTTGCACTTTTTACTTCGGTAGTGTGGCTACTGTGATTGCTCATGACCGATCGGTTGTGGCTTCATTTCCTAATATCCATTGATTCAACATTTTTTTAGAAACAAAAAACCATATGATAGTTCAAGAATGGCATCACTTTATATTGAACGAATTTATGGTTCAGTTTCTGAACGCCGAAAAGAAGTGGGTAATAAAAATGTTCGAGTATCAAAAAAATATGCAGCAAATTGATTTAAACAAGTTTTATGGCTATACTTTAGATATTTTTAGTTAACTGCAAATGCTGTTGGAATTGTATATTTGCGAGTTGGTGGTCCTGAAATAGAAACAATTTTAACAATTAATGGATTCTTATTTAATTGTGTTTGTGATAATTTTGTTCTGTTTTTATTTTTCCGTGCTTTACTGTATTCGCAGATGAAATATTTTTACGTGAAAGTCATGGAAATATTTATCGAACAGATGCATAATTTATTGGAAAAATTCTTGTTGAAATTCCACAATATATTATTTTACCAGTTATTTACAGTATTAATGCATTTTTTTATGGCTGGTATAAACTTTTTTAAATCCTCTTTTTAAATATGATTTTATGATTTTAGGTATTCATGATGATGAGATTGGTCAATTTTTTAATTTTATATATTCGTAAATATTATTGTAACAAATATGGCTGTTTCTTGCATATGCTGCAGTATGCATTTTTGGTACTGTTGCAACTGCATCACAGATTCTTCTAATAATTATTGGCTAATTATATGCTTTGATGGTTTCTTTGTTAAGCTTAAGCGAATTGCATCTGCAATGAATTGGTTAAAACATCTTTCATTTCATCGATATGGGGCTGTCCAGATATTATGTCATAAGATAATACTTCAAAATTAAAGCCACCACTTTCAGTAGGTTCATCTTCAAATCAGTTTCAACCTGATCATTGAAGGGATACTTCAGCTGCAACAAATATGAGTGTTGGAGCAAACGAAAATCAAAAAAGTAAGCTTTAAAATAAAAATTTGCCTTATTTTTTTAAAATGTTTTAGTGAATCTGTGTCATTGGGTCTGATATGCCAACATTGAAGCAACTTCAACACCTGCAAAAAATAAAATTGTAAATGCAATGGAATTACTTTTATCTGTTTTATTTTTCAACATACCATTTCTATAAATGAAGAACCAGTTACTGCTGCAACTTCGATGACTTCAGTTGTTCCATCACCTGAACCATTAACCGTTTCATCAATTATAACAAGAAATCTACTTCCAGCTGTTTCCTCAACTGTTGGATTCTCACCAATGTTATCCTAAACTCCAACAGGAAAACATCGTCGACAACCTTCCATTCAACCATTTGCAAATCCTGCTTCAACACCTATTGCTCTAAAATTTGAATTAAACATTACTGAACTTGAATTAAATGCAATACTACTTCCATCACTAAAAGCAAAATATCGTCTAAAAAAGTTGTTGCAACTGGAATGAGGTTTGTTTTCATAGATTAAAAATATTTGTTTAGTGCATTATTTTTAGCGGAAAATCTGCAAAATTCTCTGCAGAAATGTTTGAGCATCAATTTACGTTTCAAGTTATTAAACCTGCAACTCACGGAGCTTCAGCTGCGCCAATTGATACGTTTACACATTCATTACCAAAGATAAAAGCTATTGGAACACTTATTTCTGCAAAAATTGCAGCAGCAAAATCTCTAGAATATCGTTACCGTAATCCTTTGTTATCATTTCGACATTTCATTGTATCGACCAAATTTACTTTTAAAAACAACAGCTTTGGATAAAACAATTTAACTAAATTTATTATTGAAATTCAAAGAGTTGAAAGATTGGAGTATGTAGCTGCAGATGTTCATGATTAGGGTATGTCTTTTTGGGGGGTATTGTTTAAGAACATAAGAGTGATTGATACTTGTTACATTTTTTATAGGTTCTTGTAAATATTATAATAATAGTCAATATCTATTTTGTATAGTATATATCTTGTTTTTTAGGTGATGCATGAGTTGTCGTGGAAATGATGTTGCTTTGGTCCAGGTATGCCTTTTGGGTGATATAAGTTCAAGGTTGAGGGGGACTTGGATAAGCTTGCATAGATTCTTTTTAAGCTTGTTATAATTGCATATTACTTTTTTTGATATATAAATTTTGTTTTTTAGACCTTCCATCATCCAAGAGATATGGACATCTCTTCGTTGTATTTTGTGGATTGTTATTTTATGCTGAAGGTATGCTTTCTGGGGATATAAGTTAGAGTTTAAGGTTAAGGGGCACTTGTTTAAGATTGAGTGAGTTATATTAAAGCTTATTTTGATTGCCTTAGAATGTTTTACGAAGTTTTGATCAGGTTATCGATGGTTCAAGCAACAATTGGATATATGTGATATTTGTTTGGTTGATAAATGTTGGATGTCATATTGCCTCTTGTTAGGCTTATTAAATATGTGATAAAAAAGCATCACTTCTGTGAACTCTTGATCAATGTATGGTAAGGTTATTTTAATATTAAATCTGTTTTTGCTTTTTGGATTCTTGGAAATTAAAATGGTCTACAGTATGTAAACCTTTTTAATTTCCATTTAAAGGTTTGGTAATTATCTTGCTGATGATGGTCCAATTACGAAATCTCTAAAATTGATTGTTTAAAGTTGAAGCACGTAAATCGTCCAGGATAAGGACCGAAACGTAGTGCACATGAGATTAGATAAGGAAACTTGAAACTGTAGCAATATTACAATATTGTTATCCTTTTTTGAATTTGTAGATTTATTATTTGTTTTTAAATTGTATCGTTATAATAAACTATTTACAATGAAACTTGTATTTTTATTGCTTAAAGGTGTTGTGGGAAGATGTTACAGTATGTTATAGTAGACACTTGTAATTTTTCATTCGAATGGTGAAAAACATTTTGCCGGAAATTATGGATATGAAAAAAGTGGAGAAACATTTATTTCTGAGAGATCTACAGTACGCTTTTAGTAATATTTTAAAATAGTTTGATATAAAAATATTTTTTAGCAAAAAATTAAAGGTTTAAAACCATCTAATGAATTTCAAGAATATATTTCGAAATAATAATCTTAAGATTTTGATGTAATAAATATTTTAAAAGCTGAAACTTTATCGACTTTGATTATTGTTGTTTTACAAAAAGAAAAAAGTGAATCAAAAATGATTGAAGAAATAATTAAAAATGATATTTCTAATTCATTTCCATCAAAAATTCAATCATTTCGAATTTTTATTTTTTCAGAACTTAAAATTACACAAAATAGTAGGTTACTTATTTTCAAAATGTTGATTTTTTACGGTAATTTTTTTAGATAAAGTTGGAATTGATTCAATAGTTTTTGAAAAATCTATTCACAAATATGGCATTGAATTATTAGAAGATTTTCAGATTGGTAATTTGTCACTTCCATCTAAAAACGCCATTGAACATCCTTGGATTAGATTCATTAAAATATTTAAAACTTGCAACAATAATAATAATAATGAAAGAAAAATTGTTCAAAGTGAAAATGTTTTTATTAAAGAAATTAAAAATTGTAATTTTGAACAAAATAATTTAAACACTGATGCATGTGTTGAAGTTGCAGTTGGGAGATGCTGAAAAGTTTGTATTTTTTTTTAAAATTTTAAATAGCTTTTTTTTAGATTTTACGTATTTGGTTTTTTTACTGGAGATGTTTATACGATTAAATTCAATGGAGCTTTATTAGATAAAAAATATCTTGCAAGTCCAATTCAAGTACCAGCAATTAGTTTTTGTAATTCATGCGGATTTATTGGTACTATTTTTTATATTTTTAAAAAATTTTTACAGTGTTTTTTGCTTTCATCTTCTAAAAAAGGAAGAATGAGCAAAATTAAAAATAATGCAAAAAGTGAACAATTTTTAAAAATTTTTTGTGAAATTCAATGTCTTGTTTTTTATGACAAAGAATATTTTTACATTATTACCACACAAAAAATGTTATGGAGTATTTATTATTTAGCTGCTCAAGTGGGTACTGTACCTATAAATACTTCATGCCTTTAATTTATTATGAAATATTCCTTGTTTAAAAGAATTTTTTATGGCTGTTATTAAAGAAGAAACTAAATAGAATATTTTAAAATTTTTAGAAGAATTTATTAATTCTAAATCAAATGGTTCTCTCAAATCCAATTTTTGCAAATGCGTTTTTATGGAAAAACTATGTTATTGGAATTTGTGCCGTTGGTGAAATAATTACTGCTAAACAAGTTTGTGATTTTTT
>JAQIXH010000519.1:0-12735 GCA_034700145.1 Panagrolaimus detritophagus
AGACATGTGGGCAGACGTCGAGGTTTTTGTTGGTTCAAAGAAAAAAAAGGGAAAAACAAATAATCAAGGAATTCTTAGCTTTTTGAAGTTTTTAAAAGAATCAATTTTAAAATTTCAATAAAATTAAAACATTTTTGCTGTTTCACAATCTTCAAATTTTTCACAGCTTAATTTCAAGAGGTACTGTAAATAATTCCAAAACTTCTTCTTACCGATATGAAAAGAACGCAAATCTCCTAAATTAATTCCTATAATAAATATCTATTTGTTACCCCAATACCCAATACTAATCCAGCCCCGCTTCACAGACCGTTAAAGGTGGGAATGTTTATTAGGCACTTTTTCCGTTTCGCCCACACGGCTTTCATTCACAAATTTGCATAAAAATAGTGAGTTTCTACTAAGAATTCAAAAGGGCGGGTGGGTAGAATGAGAGGTTGTGTTGGGGAATGAAAAAACACCGTGTGGGCGAAACGGAAACAGTACCGTTTATTACAAGTATTACATCCTTTACAATTATAATATATAAATATAAATACACAAGAGTGCCTTTAAAGGTAATCACAAAAAGAGAGATACCGGCAAAGTCGGCAAAGCTATCCTTTTAACTTTGCCGAAGGAGGCGGACCCTTAATTAAAAAATTTGTTTTAAAGAGCGGATTTTCTTTGATTATAGTTGTCGATTCCATTATCGTTATTGTCCATTTTGACTATCACCATCAATGTCATCATCTTCAGATTCACTGCTATCATCCTTTTCCATGTGATCATCTCCATTTGTATCATTTCCATTTCCATTTCCGCTCCCGCTTCCAAAATCTGTTTGATCATTTTCCTTAATTCTTTCTCGCTCTTTTGCTTTTTGTAGCATTTGTTGTACACCTAGATCCCTACATAAGTACTATGTATTTATTAATTAACGTCATTTCACGAGATAAATTTATCCCAGAAATGACAATTTACAAAAATATTTACAAAATATTCAAAAAAGCATTTCTTTCTTCGAAAAAAGAATAAAAAAAGTGCAAATGACTTTGTTTTCTTTTTTTGTGTTTAAAAAAATGAATCAATAAAGAAAAAGAAACAAATATTGTTTCTTTTTTGTGTCCATCCGCTAATCCGGATTCCGCTTTTTAAATGAAGGTCAAATGTGTGTTCCTTTTTTTTGTGCCATGCAAAGCGGTGGCATATGCCTATATAGTTCATGAGAAAAGAGCATTTTAGACTTTACTATATAGTTCATGAGAAAAAAAAGTTGATATCGTCAAAAAAAAAAACTATATAGTTCATGAGAAAAGAGCATTTTAGACTTTCAAGAAGGACAACCATTGAAAAAAGAAAGAAAAAAAGAGGAAGAGAGCAGTGTTGGCAGTCTTCCAGTCCACAGCCCAGTTTTTCAGCCTTATTCTGAAGAAATAAATAAATTGAAAGTCAGTTTATTAAAAATACATAATTTTGAAAATTTGCAAAACATATACTAATTTTTCTGTAAATTTTAAACAAATGGTCCCTTGTTAAAATGCTAAAAAGAACACAATAAAGTAAAAACTGTAACAATCGTTTTCAAAGTAAACAAAAAAAGCTAAAATGTAGTGACTTAGGTGTTGATATCGTCAAAACCTTCTTCGTCAATGTTATCCAAAAGTCTTTGATGATCACCATTATCAGTTGATGAAAATTGTTTAATTTGTTTTCGCCATAATGGAAGCATAAGTTTATGAATTAAACTAAGATATAAGGAATTCTATTAACGCAGTTACAGTATATTCAAAAATAAAGCTTACATTTGTCCACAAAAAACAATAAAATGTAAACAAGCATGAAGGAAAAAATAAAAGCCAGGCCATGTGTCAAGAGTTGCTTCATAAACATTATTAAAAATTGTAACAGATATAATTTGTCCAATAACAAAAACTAATGTAATAAGACTAAAAACTCGAGCAGTTTGATGTTGTTGAATCATTTTTGGGATTAATGTTCGATATCCTGGTGAAAGAGCACCACTAAGGAAGGCTAATCCACTTGCTGAAATATAAAAAGATTAAATGTATTAAAATTAAAACCCGAGTTTCCACGAGTCGACAAACTAAAAAAAACGCCGTTAAACAGATGTGCTTTCCGCGCAGGACCAACTTTTTTGTCTTTTGCAAAAGCAATTTTTTCATCGAAAAAGTGATAATCTTTATCATTTTTTTTCTCGGTGTTGATTATTTTTTTAGTGTTTTTTTTCTCAATAATCGTTCTCAGCATATTGAAGAACATATATTAGTAGAAGCAAATCATGAGACGAAGTTTAACATATATTTTTTTACAAAAAAAATGATAAAGATTATCACGTTTCGATGAAAAAATTGTTTTTGCAAAAAAGACAAAAAAGTTGGTCCCGCGCGGAAAGCACATTTGTTAAATGGCATTTTGTTTAGTTTATCGATTCATGTTTTAAAATTTCGTTTTTTTGCGTTTTTAAATTTCCGTTTTTTAACTTTGTAAAAAAGAAAGACAAAATTAAAAAACTTGTTTTAACAAAAATTTCGATTTCGAAATTTCTATTCTATTTCTGTTAATTTCGATTTCAAAATTTAACCGTAAAAAACTTACACAAAAAAATCATTTGAGTTGTTTTTGCAAATGCTAAAATTAAGCTCATAACAAATAATGCAATTAATCCAAGCATAATAATATATGAATCAGAACCAATAAGATGGAATTTGGAAAAAACAAATGGAATAATTAGCATACTTAATGTTGCTAAAATTGTTCTTAAAAGAAGAAATTTTGAAAATAATGCATCCGACCAATTAAATGGTTGTCGTTTAACAAATAATGCAAAAATTCCATAATCTAAATTTTTTTCAATTTAAAAATATTATTAAAAGTTTCAGAAATTATATTACCTTCTGCTAAAAAATCTGTAAAAATGAATAAAATTGAAAGATTCAAACAAAGTCGAGTCCAGCCTTCTCGTTTTTCAAAAACAACTTCAAACATTTCATATAAAAATTTTTTGCATTTCCCAAAATATGTTTGACTTTGATGTCGGGAATGAAGTTCAGCAGTGGAAAGTTGAGCTGGAACAATTAATTTTTGTAAAATGATTAACAAAAAATTAATTGAACAAACCTTTAAAAACATAAGTTTCTTTTAATCCAAAAATGGCATATAAAAATGCTGCAGTTGCACAAGATAATGCAATAATTGACATACTTAAATATCCTTGAACATGGGCAACGATAGAAATTTCTCCAGATACAGAAAGAATTGAAACAACAAAATTAGCAACCATAAAACCGATTGCTCGAATGGCACAAGTAATATACATTCGAGGTTGGACTCCATTAGCTTCCTAAAAAATGGAATACGTAAGATGCAGGGATGTGCGGAATTCCGTTTTCCGTTCCGTTAAGAAATCTCATTTTTGCACATCCCTGGTTAGATGTTCTTTGATTAAAATATTTTTTATTTTTTTGAAAATAATAAACAAAAGTTTTCAAAGGTTTCATAAACAGGGATCTGCGGAAGTACTTCCGGGGAAGTACTTTTCCGCAAATTTTTTCTCAATATTTTCTTTCTTTTTTGTTTTGTAATTTATTTGTTATCTTTTTGTTTCTTTGCCTCATTTCACTACCAGCAATGGCAGTCGAAATGTATAAATCTAAATCTAAAATATTGAAAAAACAATTGGTTTTTTTAAATAATACATTTCTGATCTACTTTTTATCTTAGCTTATATTTGTCCAAACAGAATTTAAATATATGCTTTTATTAAAAAATTAGAGCTCATTTTCGCTCCCCTTTTGGCGGAAGTGTTTAAGAAATGTATTAGTTAAAGAAAAACAATTTTTTTTTTAATATTGAGTAAAGATTTCCGGAAAAGTCTTCCCCGGAAGTACTTCCGCACATCCCTGTTTATAAAATCCTAACTAAGTTTGTAAAATAAATATTTTTTTAATCATCGAGTACATTAATTGTATAAATTCCCACATTTAATTTAAAAAAACAAACCATTGAATTTCTGGAATCATCAGTTACAACTGCAGCTGAAAGTAAACAAATAGTCGGCAGTCCACCAAGTAATCCAGCAACAATTTCAGCAGAAAATGAAAAATAATAAACATTAATTTTTTCATAAAATAATACAGATAAAACTTGAAAACCACAATATGTAATTAATCCGAATAAACAAACAATCAATGGAATTTTTCGACCTTAATTTTTTTTAATCATTTTACATATGTATATTTTCCACAAAAACAAACCACAAATATTATCAGAAAGTGTTCCAACAATTGGAGCTGTTAATAAAGTTGTTATTGCACTAACTGCCTATAAATTTTGGATTATTGTAATCTTTTAAAATTTAAAACACAGTAATTATATTAATACTGTATATTTTTTTGCTTACATTGATATAAATTTGCATATTTGTAATATCTGTTTCAACAATATTCAAAAATTTTGTGTCATTCATTGTTGATAGCTTTGAGCATAAATCTGTGACATTTTGCTTTTGAGTTTTTTCAGCCTGAAAATTGTTTATTTTCTTATATTGGTTTATATTTGCGCGGCAGAGTAAATCACTAAAAGAAAATGTAAATCATTCCTCTCAAAAGCAATAAACATCCAATGTTTTTCTTTTCTTTTTTTGAAGAAAGAAAAAATGTTTCTTTTATTTGCAAATAATAATAAATGGATGTTTTTGGGTTTTTTAGTTGATGATATTCTTTTAGTGATTTAAGCACCGCTCAGAAAAAACACATGCGTCAACAAAAGCAAAAAAAAGGAAAAAAGGAAAGGTTATAAAATTTGGAGAAAAAAAAATTAAATGTATCATTTTTTTAATGGCTTGTAATTTAAAAAAACAAAATTTTTGCAATTATTTAAAGCAAAAAAGGCATAATGCTGAAAAAAAAGGCTTACTTGATTTTCAAATAATTCAATACAACGAGCCCAATATAAGAAAATTGTTGACATTGAAGATAAAATTCCAAATGCAATTGAAACAAAGAACATTATTGGTTCAACATTAATTTTTTTTGTCAACCATTTACAGCATTTTACTTCAGATGACTGTAAAAGATTATCAGAATATGTTGCTGGTGGTTCTGGCAAAAGAGGGGATAATGAATCTGTTATTGCATTGATGCCATTTCGTTGAGTTGCCTAAAGAAATACCAAAGTTGAAAAAATTTTATTTGCTTAATGCACACCTGTAAACTTAAATTTTCTATCCCATCAGATACTTCACATTCCAATGATTCTACGACATTTTCAACAATTGTTGGAAGCTTTGTCGAAACTTTTACAGCCTCCATTTTCAACAAAAAAATACTTTTGCCGAGCCCAGCCGCGCAATAAGTTTCTATCAAAAACAAAATGAACAAATATCGCGATAACCTTTTTTTACCCATCTTTTTTTTTCTTTTTACATCGTCCGCCTTTTTTACCATCAAAAATCATGTTTTGGGAAAATGGTAGTACTGCTACAGAAAGGATCAACAAAATTTTTTTCTACCATCAAAAAAACATTGGTTTCGGATATCATTTTAATATGCTTGTTTTTGTTTTAACATTTATCACATAGGAAAGAAAGAATTCTATTTTAATAAATCAGAAACTAAAAATTTTTTTTTGAGAAAATCAATTTTTCGTTGTTTTCAAAAATGTTCTTTTAAGAAAACAATAAATGTATTGTTTTTGTGTAAAATATTTAACACAAATATTAATTTAAATAAACGAACGTACGACAGAATCCTTAAAAAAATTAATAAAATATTTAAAAATAGTGAAATATTGCTTGGAACATAATGAACTTTATTTTATATCCTTATCTTCTTCATATTAATAATTTTATCCATCAAAAAAATACATGGTAGTTCAAGAAATTTTCCCACTGTAATTTGGCTGGCAAATTAATATTGTTAAAGATATTTAAAAACGGACTTCACAGTCGTTATCAGCACGTAATAGCATTTTGTTTTTTATAAAAAAATCAAATTTTTGAAGACCTAAAATTTTCAAATCTAGCTTGATCCCTTACAAAAATTTTCGTTTTTTTTCTTCATTTTCTGAAAAATTTTTGACAGCGGGACCAAGCTAAATTCGAAAATTTTTGGTCTTAAAGATTAGATTTTTTTATACAAAACAAAATGTTTAACAGTATTAATTTGCGAGCCAAAATACAGCGGGAAAATTTCTTGAACCACCCTGTATTAATGACATTTTTTTTTATCAAAAGCAACAAAAATGTAGTTTTGAAAATCGTCTCAAAATACTATTCGTAAATTCATATAAACACAAAACGAAATAACACTTTTGAATTATATAATTATCTTTTGTGATGTATTATTAATAATAATATATTATAATTTTTCATTCCGCAAACGCTACCTTACAAAAAACGGGATAAATAATGCCTTTTAAAAATATATGACTTATTTTGTATTATAAAAAAGAGTCTCTTTTTAAATTTCAACATTTAAATTTTTTTCAAAAAATGGAAATGAATGAGTCAAGTGAAATTTGTAAAGAAGCCGGAGATATCCATTTTTCATTACTGTATAATATCGTTTTGGGATTTGTAATATTATTTAATTTTATTGCTTTGCCATTACTTGCAAATACTTTTATTTTTCTTCTAAGGACAGGGGTATGTACTTTTCAGTGTAGCAGGTATTGCTACACCATAGAAATTTTTAAACCAAACGCAATCCAAAGTTGACGAGTGAAAGAGTGCAATCGTTCGTGTTGAGACCAATTCTGTATTTGAACTTATCAAACAAAAAGAGAAATTTTTGGTTTTTTTGCTCCGCTTTTTTTCTCTCTCTCTCTTTTAGGGTTGGTCATTTACCGTCATATTTGATCTTCGGTAAATTTACCGAAAATGCAAACAATGCCATCATCCTCCAGATTTACCCAAATTTAGCTTGTAAATGACTTTAAAAGTCTAAAGCGTGCTTAATAAAAGAATTTTAAGTGAAAATAACTTATTTTTGACCAAACAAATCATTTTTTGATTTTTCATTGTCGCTTTTTAATACAATTTCGATCTTCAGAAACGCAAAAAACATGATTTTAAAAAAAAGAGCTAAATTTTTAGCCTCTGGAAAAGTTTTTATAAAAATCAATTTTGGATATTTTTCATCATTTATCTAAAAAAATTTTTCTTTTGTCCCACACACAAGTGTTGTTAATTTACCGGTAAATTTACCACCCACCATCCCTACTCTCTTTTTGTTTGATGCGTTCAAACACAGAAATAGTCTCAATACGAATGATTGCACCTTTTCAGTCGTCAAATTTGGAATGCAAAATTTCTATGGTGGTTAAAAAAGTAGCGTGCGCTAATTTTCATATAAACCAATAAAAATTTTTAGAAAATTTGTTTCAATCTCCGCCTTTTCCTTCTAAATATTACAATTGCTTTAATTGTTCGAGCTTTATTAACATCGTATCGAGCTTTCAATCGAATTTTTCATGCTTTAACCGTTTCAAATCCATGCGAATTTACTGCAACAATTTATGAATGTTCATTTGAATCATTTTTACAAGCAATTCCATATGCCGTTCCATTCTATTCATTTCCAATGATTGCCGCAGAAAGATTAACCGCAACACTTTTTCGAAAACTTTATGAACATTTTTTATTTCGTATTTTAGTTTGTGTAGGAATTCTTGGAAATGTAAGTTTTTTCTTTTAAAGTTACATATAATTAAATGTGTTTTTGTGACATGACAAATATAATTATAGTGGACATATATGATTGTAAAATCCTATCTTGATTTACTTCCACTTCAATCTTTGCCAACCATATTACCATTTTGCAGTTCTGTAACAAAAATTGATAGTTTAACCTATTTTAAAGTTTTTATTGATATTCAATTTCTGCTGCCATTTTTTTCATTAATCATTTTTATTGGAATTTTTCAATTTTGTAAATATAAAAAAGAGTAAGCAATTTTTCAGATTTTTGTTATTTTTGTTATCTGCATTTTTAGGAACTTTTTTAAACTTCGAAAAACTTCACATTCTTTGGCAGAGAGATATAAGCTGACAGAGATTATTCGAACTTCTCACATTGTGTTATTGCTTTGTTCGATTTTATGCATTTTGCATATTATATATCAGATGACTTTGTTAATTTCTGTTATACATTTTGAAATGAATACACTTCGAAAATTCAGTGTTATTAAGGTTAGTTTTTAGTTGTTTTTTGGGTTATTAAATTTAAAATTTGTAAAATCCAATTAAAATGAACGAAAATTTTGACACATTTTCTATTTAAAAAAATTTCAACGTTTTTTTTCGAAATAGCCTGATGATCAGGGTCATTTTCTATTGTTCTTTTTCCTGACTGTTAGATTCGAGCCCTTTTGGAAAAAATGTTAAAATTTCAAACCGTCCGCTCCCATCAAGAGCTTCTATTACAAAAGTCATTTCTACCCCAAATTTTTTTTCAGGAAATTAGCAGTCTATTTGTAGCTCCAATTTTTGCAAATATTTATGGTTTTACATTTTTGGTGTTGCAAAAAAAAGCAACAAAAAATCTTGTGACTTTTGCAAAACTTTCTTCCATTAATAATAATAATAATAATAACAACAATTTGCAACTTTCAAATCGAAGACTACGAAGTTTTGTGTCACCCTTGACAACCGAAACAGATGCCTATTTTAATATTTACTCTTCAACTTGGAAATAATAATAATAATTATAGATTTATAATGTAAGTGCTACATTAAATGAAGGATTCCTTCATCATTAACACCTATTTTTTAATACTTCAAAAAAATCAAAAAATCGTCAACTTCGGAATTTAATCATTTTAAAAAAACTAAAATATATAAAAAATTTATTGCAGAAGCGAAAATTCCTTTTAAAAAAATCAGTTTATGCAGCAGAGAAAATTCAGAAAGAAAGTAAAATATTACAAAAAATAGTTTTCTCTTTCGAAGTTTTTTGTTTACATCAAAAAAAGTAAAGCGTTGTTTCAACAGACAATTTTTTCAAAGAAAACGTGTTTTTCAATTTTCTTTTTCCTATTGAAAAAACATTCTGCATTCAAACGATTTCGCTTTTGGCTAAAAAAGTGTCAATGTCTTGAAAATAATTTTTTACGACGATGAAAGCTGTTGTCGCGAATATGAAAAAATGGAAAAAGAATCGCATCAGTATTTTTTTCTAAATGTGTTTTTAATATTTGAGTAATTTTTAAATTGTATAAAAATTTTAATATGTTTTTAAATTGATTTTTTATTAAATTAAAAAGAAAAGAAGTTCAGTTTCTTTCGATCCAAACGCTTTTGAACATTATTAAAAAATAATTTTGTTTTTTCGTTTACACTTTGTGTTTGCTAAAAAAATGAACATCTCAAACATTAAATTCATACCTCAAAATTATACAAATTTTTCAATGGAATAACATTCATTTTTATTTTTATTACTTTGTTTTTAAAATGGCAAAAAAAATTTAAAAAGAATATGTTTTATTTTAAAAAAAGATGAAAAAATTGTTTCAAAAAAAATGGTGAAAAATAAATTAAGTTGAAATTGAAATTTATGTTTGAAAAAACAGAAAAATTTCTTTAATCAAATTTTCTCAGATAATTTAAAAATTTATTTTTTTAGATAATGAAGAATTCCATTTTTTCTTTGTTGATACAAATGATTAATAAAAATTTCATAAATTTTCTTAAAAACTTGCGTACAAAATTTTATTAAATTTTATTATGAAAAATAAAAAAGCAAAAATATTTTTTAAATATTAAAAAGCAAATATATCATGTTTTTACATTTGATTATCTTTTTTTCATAATGTTCAGGGACATTTAAAAAGGGGAAGAAAAAAGGGCACATCTTTTGAAAATAAAAATTGCTTTCACATTTTTTTTTAAACAAATGAAAAAAAGTTCAGACGTGCTTTGTACAAAATAACTTTGACATTTACAAAAAAGAAAAGTCCAGCTGGTTCTCTTCTATTTCATCACTTTTTTTGTCCGTAAATCAACATTTTGAACTGAAAAAATTGTTTTCTATAGCTTTTATTTTTTTCTTTGAAGAAACACTAAATTTTTTTTTGTTTGAATATTTTAGTTAAAAAAACTATACAAATTTATTGAAAAACATTTCACTCATACGATAAACATAATTTCTTTATAGAGTATCATTGAAAAACAGATATTTTCAAAAAGAACAATATTGAAAAATGATTAATAGAAAAAAAGTCTACATTGCAATATTTAAAAAAAATAAATTGTTACAATATTTGTAAATCTGTTAACAAACAATGGGTAAAAATTAAACACAAAAGAATAAAGATGCTAAATTAATTAAGTTTACAAAAAATCTGTTTAAAAATTACTTTTTAAAGTTTTAAAGTTTACATTTTTCAAAACGATACAAATAATTATTTTTAAGAGAAAACGTTATCAGTTTCACAAAAAGTACATATTAATAAACGAATTGCATGATAATTACAATGGATTTTTTACAAATTTGAATATTCGTATGATGCCCGAATTAGACCTAAAAACGGTTGTGATGGAGAAGATGGACGTGATATAAATTCTGGATGAAATTGGACTCCAACAAAATATGGATGTTCTTCCAATTCCATAATTTCCATTCTAACGGCTGTTTTTGTGGTAATATGGTATTGGCATAAAGTATTGACTTTATCGACATAACTCATCTGAAAAAAAAATTATGTAAAGTGTATTATTATTTTGGGACTAACAAAGGAAGTACGCGAAGTGTTTTTCGAGTTTTTACTCGAAAATAGGTTTAAATTAAGAATATGAGACCGAAAACGAATTTATGAAAGTATTAGCGGCCAATGGCTATCCAAAAAATTATAATTTCAATTAAAGATCAAAGGAATTCTTTTGATGTTTGATGCCGCTGTTTGTTGTCGGCGGAATTCTTTAATCTTTAGATTATAATTTTTTGGATAGCCATTGGCCGTTAACACTTTCACAAATACGTTTGCGGCCTCATATCTTTAATTTAAGCCCATTTTCAAGCAAAAACTCGAAATACACTTCGCGTACTTCCCTTGTAATGTACCTTTTCGTTTTGAGCAATATTCAATAACTTTTGAGATGATTCAGGAAAACTTCCAGATTTACCGTTGAATCTTTCATCAACACCCATTCCAACAAATCGGAGACCTTTAGCGATAAGCCTTGGAATAAATTCTGGATTAACTTCATATCCATGCCGATGCCGTTGTTGAATCGAATTTTGATTGTTGTAAAGTTCACAGGTTTTAGAATTTTTAGTTAAAAAAGTTGTTGTACGACGTCCAAGTCTCATTTCACTTTTTTCACCAAAATTTTCAAACATTCTAATAATAACTTCTTGTTCTTTTTTAAAGGGAGGAAGTTCATCATTATTTTCGTTTTGTGCCATCCATAATTTTTTAGAAGTCGCACCTTTAATTTTACAAACATTTTGTGCAAATTCAATAACAGCATATTGCATTCCATTACAGATTGATAAAAGCGGTTTCTTCTTTTCACGGGCATATTTACATGCTTCAATCATACCTTGAAATCCAGGAATATCAAAACCAGCAGTAATTACAATTCCACTAAAGAATTAGCTTTTGAATATAAGTTATTTATACAAAAACTTACTGTGCTTCTTCCAACAATTTAAAAGCAGCACACCGTTTTTCAGCACACCGTTTTTCACCAACTTCCAAATCTTTAGCCCATACAAACTAAAAATGGCAAACACCATTAAAATACGTATTTTTTTGAAACAATACATGTATTTTTAACTGTATGGCATTTCGTGCAAAATGGGAATTTTTAAAATCGAAATTAGAATATCTTATTTTCTTCTTTTCATGAAAAGAAATCCAGTTTCTGTTTTGTTTTTTTCCGAAAATAATTGATTTTATTATTTACTTACATTTATATCAACTTTACAATACCAAATCGCTGCATCATTCAATGCATTAATTACAGACGAATAAGAATCACGGAAAATTTGATCTTTTGGAAATAATTCATGTTTTAAATATTTACCAACTATTGCAACTTTTACAATACGTTTATAACTATCGCTCCTAAAATAAGTGTCGTGAAATATTTTTTTTTCACAGGGGGGGGTACGTGAAACCGTGAAAATTTTTTTCCGGAATTTTTAATTTTTCTATAAAAAACAAAATGGCAAAAAAGGTCAATAACGGTTGTGAAGTCCGTTTTTGAAATATTTAATAGAACCAAAATGCCGACCATTCAAAGTTGGCACTTTTTCTTTAATCACCCTGTATTGTACAATATAGTTTGAAATTTAATTAAGCTTACATTTTTACAATATTTGACCAATGCATAACAATATTCAAATTTGGTCTATGTTCAAGTTCAAGTTTATCTGCTATTAATGGGTAAATATTTTGTTGTTGAAGTAAAAGTGGTACTTGATTAATATTATCAGTTTTAATAAGATAAATAATCTAATATTTAAGGGTAATTAAAAAAGAAACAAATGTGTTTATTTTTTACCTGTTGTGGTTGTAATGAAGAATGTGCTGCAATTTCTTCTTTAACATCTTCAGAAATTTTATGTTTACTTTTACAAATAATTATATCAGCATTCCATCCTTTATTCCTCCAATTTTGTACGTCAGTTAATACAGAATCAGGACCACTTCGAGTAATTTGTGAAATATGAATATGCATAAATTCTTTTTTATCACGTTTAATATCCTTTAAAGCTTTGGTAAATGCTG
>JAQIXH010000520.1:0-12728 GCA_034700145.1 Panagrolaimus detritophagus
CTTTTTCGTAACCTCTTCGTCACGTCACGTCACGTCACGTTCTAAAAAGTGTTTCCACGTTAGTGTCGCGCATTGTACATATGTCGTTTTTTGGCTCATTGTTTTATAAAATTTTCAAAAAGTGAAGAAAATTGTTTCTTTAAAAAAACATCTGTTATTTATTTTGCAATTTTTCTCTCTCAAAAAGCAACAGTTGCTGCAAAACACATTTTCGATTTGATTGATTCATCGACATTTTTGTGGTTTTGCCTAAAAATGTTCATTGACAGCTTTTTTATGAGCTAGTTTTTTTGTTCCCTTTCACACAAATGTTAAACCAAAATGAGTAATTGCTTTTTAAACAAAATTTTGAATGAAATTTATGGTGAGAAAAAACTTAAAATGAATAAATCAATGAATGTCAAAAAAATTTTTTTACTAATTTCAATGTAAAAAAATTCAATTTTAAAAACTCTTTTTCTTGTGGAAAATCCTTTTTACTTATATTTAATAAATAATGTTGAATTGAGCATCAAGCTGTTGATTTCAGCTCAGTTCAACCAAACTTAATGTTTCAAAAATTGCGCATTTTGCTGCAATTGTAATTAATAATTTAATAAATTTTTTCCAACTTTAATAATGGTTTATTCTTGGCAAAAATTATATCAAATATTCAAAAAAGATAGTAGCAAAAAATACAAAATTTTAGAACCTTTTATTTCTCAATGTAAAAAAAATAAATAGAATTTTTAATTCCTTTCTTTTTTGTTTTACTGCTTTTTTTCTTTCCACAATGAAAAATAGTCGTCTGTCAGTTTTGTCGTGTTGGAGAAAGAGAAAAGAGAAAAGAAAGAAAAGAGAAAATGTTCCGAAAGCAGAAATCTAACACTTCACTTTAAAAAAAGATGGGGGTTTTTTTGGTTGGTTTGAAAACTGACAGAAAAAACGGAAGTTCTTGTTCGTCCTTCGACAAACAGCCATATTTTTTTCGCTTGAAAAGAATTGACCGGACAAAAGTCGTAAAACGAGAAGGACACAAAAAAGGGGCAGGTCATTCCTGGTTATTTTTCTTTTTTACTATTATATAACAGGGTTTTTGTTATTTGAAAATTGAATTTATAAAATATATGTGATGGATTCTGGAGTCACATTTTTTTTGCACAAAGCTTTTACAGTATAGCTTTAAAAGAATCACAAAATTTCTTAAAAAATTCTTTCACACTAATGACTTCCATTTTGAAATTTGCTGTAACTCTTTCTTTAAATATTTTGTACATTTTTTCCCAAGGGATAATTGTTTTAGAAAGTTGACATTGTATCCACAAACAATTGATTGTGGTAACTTTGAAACAATCTTCTAAAATATTCTTTAAAACTTAATCATCTCTCTAAATTTCTTTTCCTTAAAAAGTAGTTGCTTTGTATATTTATGTATTGAATATTAATAAAAGGAACTGGACTTATCTGTACCATGCAAACCGGGGACATTACAATATCAGTGGGAAATGATAAAAATTCTGATGAAAAAAGTTACTTTTTACTGCTTAAAAAAGTAAATTAACAAATAAAATAACCGATTATATGCCGATATTCTTAAAGATAATTAATATCTAAAGCAAATATCATTTGACAAAAAACACTTAATTAAGCAAAATACTAAAATAAACGTAAAAGCAAGCAAAGTTGTAACACATCTTTTGTTAGTATTATTATTACAGACAAAGGTAACCAGGTTCATATTTTTTTCAATATTATGAAAACTGCGTATTTTTGATTAATAACATTTTATTATTTACGATTATACGATCTCTGTTTTTGGCATAAAGCAACATTAATGCCTTTTAATATTGCAAATAAAAACTGGCAAAACATTTTGTTCTGTTTTTTAGTTTTAAAACCCAAAAAAGTTTAATTGACTTTTTTTTGTTTAGAATTCTTTAAAAAAGTTTGATGTAAATGTTGTTGAATTTTTTAATACAATAATAATTTTTTAAATCAAATTATACAGCAGGTAAAAACAAATACCATATTTCGTTTAATTTTTAAAGATGCAACAAAAATTTACTGTAATTTATTATAACTTTTACAAATCGCCTATTATAATACTTTTTGTTTAACCAAATTGTTTTTAGCAGCAAAAATGCATTTAAAATTTTGCTGTCTTTTTACTCCCGCAAAATCAATAAAAAAAGCAAAAGAAAAAGAATAAATGCAAAACCCTCTTTCATTTTTTTTTCTGACGCTGGAAATGGAAAAAAGAGAGAACAAACAAGAGAGAACGACCGACCAAATTTTACTTTTTTTTAAAAAAGAAAGAAAAAGGTCATTCATTATTTTTTTTTCTCACAATTTTTTAAATATTTTATACTATTTCTAACCCAAAAATGTCATGAAATTGTTTCTTTTGTAAGATGAAAATAACCTATAGCATCTTATGAAAGATTCAGTTGTAGTGATCGATAACTGAATTTTCTTGAAAACAAGTTGCTTTAATTTCTAAACAATATTATATCCGATGGAAAGGACATAAACATGATTCATGGGTAGATTTTCAAGAAACGGACTGTCCGGAAATACTGACAAAATATAAACTAAATGTCCGACAAATGTTTGACACACTTCAACACATGATCAATGCATACTCCAACGCTTGACATGGAAAGAAATAAAACTTTGACTCAATATTTAATGTTAAAAATTGTATTGATAATCTTTCATCTTTATTATAAGCTTTAATGTTACCTTATAGGTCTACCGCTCTTTTACTTTGAATTAATTTAGCAATGGAGTCATTGCTAACTGTAGGTGGCCAATGTCGTGATCGATGTTTCATTGTCACTGCAGAAAACGACAGACTCCACCTTCCAGTTTTCATAGGTCACATTTGACATAAATTAATTATTTAACCTTTCATTATCATAAATTCATAAATTTTAATCAACGTTAATTATTTTAATTTGTCCTGTTTTTGTTCGGAAATGCTGGAAGGGGGGGGGGAGAAGGAAGCTTTTTATCCACAAAATCAGGGCCGCAACTGCCTTAGGGACATCGGGGACATGTCACCTCCCTCAAATTTCAAATTTATAGGGAAAAAATAAATTCGTACTAGGTAAAATGACATTTTTTTGGATTTTTATATGGGATGTCACCCCCCTCGCTTTGGACCTATTTGCGGCCCTGCACAAAATAAACCAAGAAATCAAAAGAAATATTAAAAAAAGTTTATTAGCAGCTTAAACTTGAACTAATAAAAGACGAATGCAAAAAGGAGAAATAAAAGCTTGAATTTTACCGTAACCGAGGAAGACCAGAATGAAAAGAAGAAATAGACAAATACGGTAAAAACAAATTTTTAAAGTTTAGATCCAAATAAAAATTACAATGTTTTGTTTTTCATTTCAATGGTAAATCAGTTTCTTCATTTTTAAGTGTTCAAAGGAATAACGAATGCATCAAAAAATAAAGTTTCGGGTATGGCAATCATAATAACTTGGAACCGTGAAGAGATATTTTTATTTGATGTAAACAATGACGGTGAATGTGTAAGAAAAGGAGCACGAACGAAAAATTGATTTTTAAGACCCAATAAGATCAGATAAGATTGTGAATGTTCTTTGATATTTAGCTACTAAAAAATTTAAAATTGTTAAGGCGAGAGGAAGAGAAAAATTAAGGCAATGGATTTGTAAGATCATGTGTGACTGAATTACTATCTTCATTGTGGGCCGTTCATACAGTCATGAGCCAAGTGGGGTTTCCACTTGCATTAATATAACTTTAATGGATTCCTTCGAGATCTCTGTTTACTTGAATTTACAAAACTGAATCTTTCAAAAGATGCTATAGTGTCGCGGATGTGTATTTTCCCACTAATATTGTAATGTCCCCGGTTCAATGGTACAGATAAGCTCAGCTCCTTTATAAACACATATAAAAACACATCTCCGCTCACTACAATAGGTTATTTTCATCTTACAAAAGATACAATTTCATGACATTTTTGGGTTAGAAATAGTATAAAATATTTAAAAAAATTGTGAGAAAAAAATAATGAATGCCCTTTTTTTCTTTTTTTTAAAAAAAAAGTAAAATTTGGTCGGTGGTTCTCTTGTTTGTTCTCTCTTTTTTCCATTTCCTTTCCATCGACAGAAAAAAAATTGAAAGAGGGTTTTGCATTTATTCTTTTTCTTTGGCTTTTTTTATTGACTTCCGTTTTTAGCTTAAAGCAAAATTAATGCCCGTTAATATTGCAAATAAAACCTGGCTAAATATTTTGTTCTGTTTGATAGTTTTAAAACCCAAAAAGTTTTATTGACTTTTTTTTTGATTAAAATTCTTTAAAAAAAATTTGATGTAAATGTTGTTGAATTTTCTAATACAATAATAATTTTTTAAATCAAATTATACAGCATGTAAAAAAACAAATACATATTTCGTTTAATTTTTACAGATCCAACAAAAATTTACTATAATTTATTATAGCTTTTACAAATCGCCTATTATAATACTTTTTGTTTAAAAGTTAACTAAATTGTTTTTAGCAGCAAAAATGCATTTAAAATTATGTTTTATTTTCCTCCCGCAAAATCAATAAAAAAAGCAAAAGAAAAAGAAAAAATGCAAAACCCTCTTTCATTTTTTTTCTGTCGCTGAAATGGAAAAAAGAAAGAAAAAGAGAGAACAAACAAGAGAGAATTGACGGGGACAAGAACCACCGACCAAATTTTACTTTTTTTAAAAAAGAAAGAGAAAGGACATTCATTATTTTTTTTCTCACACTTTTTTAAATATTTTATACTATTTTTAACCCAAAAATATCTTATAAAATTGTATCTTTTGTAAGATGATAATATCCTATAGCATCTTATTAAAGATTCAGTTTTATGAATTCGAGTAAACAAAGATATTGAAGGAATCCTTTAAAGTTATATGTGCAATGGTATTACTGTTTTCAAGACATTAAAGTAATTGAAGTACACTATCACTTCATATTGCTTCAATAAATAATGGATCGGACATAATCATCGGAAAAAAGGGACATTAAAAAATTAAAAAAATTTAAAAACTGACAACTTTCAAAATGATTAAAAATATTTTTGGCAATAAGTATGCTTAAGCAAATGCTGATTTATAAAACGCATTTTAATTTTTAAAATATTTTTTTTTCATCAAAAAATATAATATCACAAGTATTCTTCACAAGAGAAATCTTTTTTTGTAAAATTAAACAAAATCCATAAATGTAAAAGTATAACTTTGTTGACAAATTTTAAAATGCAGCCAAATGCTTTCCTGTTTGAAACTTTGTTATAACAATTATATAATAATATTTAACACTTCATTTTTACTGGTATTGTTTTCTACAATAATTCAACCAATACAAAAAACTTTGTACGCGAGTATAAAAGGATGAATATCAGGGCCCTCAATAAAACCCAATCCAATCCAAATGTTTTTCTTGGATTGGATTAGATTAGTTTTTAGTGGATTGGATTGGGCTTTATCGAGGGCCGAATATCATGGATAAGTCATATCTTTTGCCTTTCATCGTTTAAAAATTTTTCCAATATAAAAATATTATTAATGTTCGACAAAAAAGCTGATGAAAATTTTTCTTTATTTTGCTTAGAAAAGTTTTAAAGAAATAAACCCCCCTTTTTTTTAAAAAATATATTGGAACAAAAAGATTTGATTTATCGATTAAACAAAGTCCCCGTTGAAGACAAACACTTATTCCATCGTTTTTTTTTCACTGCAACACCTGCTTCATTTTATCCTTTCGTCGGTGGTTGGTCTTTGTTTGAATATTTTGTTTTTATTTTTATCCATAATAAAAGATTTAATAAAATGGAAAAGAAAATGATCCAACTGCAAGAAAAATATATGGAAGAGGTCAAAAAAACACAACATCAGCATGAAGAAGAAGTGAAGCAATTAAAAGAAATATTGGAAGAAAATAAATTCAAGGCAGAAAAGGAAAAAGAAAGAAAACGAAATCTTGAAAGAATCGAATTATTAACTGTAAGGGGGACCAAGCTAAATCAAAAATTTTGAAAAAAAAAATTTTTTCTGCAAATGGTTGGATCATGAAAGTAATCATGTATAAACATGATTTTATTACTTTAAACTTCTCAGTAATCTGTTAAAATGCCATAAAACCATTATTACAGTAAACATAAAATTAATTTTTTTAAAAATGGTAAAAAAAGGGTAAATTGTCGTTTTTATTAATTTTTAAGTAATAGCCTATGATCCTATTACTAAACTTTGTTGAACAATGTCCAAAAACATTGTTCATTTTTTATCATTGATATATAAAAACAATACCAACAATTTTTTCTAATGTTAAAGTGTTTTTTTCATTACTTTCTTAAATTATTCTTATAATGCTCTTTTTTACTAAATTTTGAAATAAAAATAGAAAACTAATTTGCAAAAATTATGACAAATTTATGACGATTGTAAACTTATCAAAAACATGAGTTTGTATATTTTTAGTAATAAAGTTTCTCCTAATTTCCGCTTTATTACATTTACAGTAAACAAATTTATCTCCAACAGAAAAATGACTAAAAACCATTTTTAAAAAAAAAAGAATAATTAATTCAGTGAAATTAAAGAAAAAAGATTAATTCTTCGAGTATCAGTTTCAGTTTTTCAAAAAAAAAAAGTGGGTAATGTAACGGAAAGAAGAGATAATTAATATTTCTTTCAAGTTTTTTAATTGTTCAAGCTACAAAAATTTTTATTTTTAAAACTTTAAAAATCTGGCGTTTTAAAATTTTTAAAAATACTTAAAATGGCACCGTTTCCGTGGTTGGTTTTATTTGAATTAACTTTATCTGTATTTTGCCATTTCATAAGTTTTATTATTTTTGTAAAAATTACTATCAGACATAATTTAAATAAAAGCTCCATATCATCGCTTACTTCGCCATGTATTATGTTATATTTTTATTCGCAAATTATTGCATCATTAATTGCAATATTTTATTTATCATTTTTATGTATTGGTTGGAAAATAAATTCTCCAGGATATAATTCATATTTAATGTTTTATTTTGGAATGATACAAACTTTATGCATAATTATTATTCCAATTTCAACATTTGCGGTTGGATTGGATCGTTGTTTATGTGTTGGATTTCCTTTGAAATATTCAAATGGTAAAAATTATTATTTATTATATTTTGCAATATTTTTAATGTTTGCTTTAATTATTATTTCTTTAATATTTATGATGATTCCGGCATACCCAAAAACTGATATAACTCTTTGTTCATCATTTGGTTGTTTAACAAATTCTGCGGGGGCAAATTATTATTTGTATGTTAAAAGTTTTAATAGCGGATTAATTCTTGTTATTACTATTTTATTGTTGGTAATGAAAAACATTAAGCTTCATTTAACACCAGTAAAAACAAAAAAGGTGAGATTTTTGAAACCTTAAAACAATCAGACAGAACACAGAAAAACCGGCAAAAAAATAAAGCTCGAAATTTTGCTTTGTCCAAAAATTGCAGAATAATTCCGAAAAAAAGTTGCAGAAAGATAATTAAAAAATGGAAGTATTTCGTCAAATATTTTTTAGCGTCATAGAATAACTACAATTACGTCTGTTCGATGAGCCTTAAAAATGCCCTAATTAAAAGATTTTATAATAATAGTGTACTATCATGCTTAGTCAACCGATAGGTTTCGTTAAGTCCATTTTGAGTTCTTGGTATTTTAAAAACGTCAACAAAACATAGAAAAAAATTTATTCCTACCTATTTTTAAACATGTCAAAAAAACAAAATTTTCAGTTTAACAATACCGTATTCTGTACATTATTGATAACATTTGCATTTGATTTTCTACCAAACATTATTGGAGTTATGTTTAATGCTGTAATTTTTTTTTCTTTTTTTGACGAGATTTTTAAGTAATCAAAATAAATTCATTTTTAGATAGTTGGTGCCACGCTTGCATCATACATTGGACCATATTCTACCGTAACTTCGGCGATTGAATCCGCATTGTGTGCATTGCTGTATCAATCAGTTTATGAACAACAAAAAATAAAAACAAATGGTACAATTTTCTTAAATTATAATCAACAAAGTTAGCTTAAAAATTTTTTTGTTTTTTTTTTGTTTTTAAAAAGGCAATACTTGTCGGTCATGTTGCCATTTTGATTTTTATGTTTATTTTTCGTTGTCCAGAAGTTTAGAAATTTAATAAATTTGTTAGTCAAATTTGATTTTATGCTTTTTTTGATTGTTATTTCTTTCTTGTTAAAACGCATTCCGTCAATTTTTTCAAACGGGTGGCACAGTCAAAAAATCAAAAATTTTTTTTGTTACCCATGTTTTCGGCCATGCTGAACAAGCTAAAAAATAATACTTTTAACACGAAATTCGGCAAAATGCCGGATTTATCGTGTCGAGAGTGCCGAAATTTTTCTTTTCGATGCAAATCCTTTATCTGAAATCAGTTTTTGCTATCATTGCATCTATATAAGTTTTCGACTATGGGAAATCCGAATCTCGACTCATCGTTTCGAAATTTTCGCGTCAAGACCCCTTTTTGGCATATACACCCCAAAAATTTGCATAAAACTGGGTCAAAACTTTCTTTGCCAGACAAGTTCTTATCATCATTAGATTCCCCGTGTTTTTTTACCCCAGGGGGCAGATTACATTTTTTTTGCTTAAAAGCAAAAAAATGTAAAATCGCCGCATTTTCGACACTAAAAATTATTTATCTGTTAAAATACGTGTAAAAATTGAAAAACTGAAAGATTTAATAATTTTGATACATCTGATGTTCTTTAAATGAGCACGTCTAAAGAGTAACATAATTTTGTTTTAAAATTTCTCACAAAATACCATTTTTGATATCTTTGTTGATCTTTTAAAATTTTTGGAATATGTTTTGTTCGAATAATTATTAAATTATAAATATAAAGCTAATATTCTATTAAATTATTAGATTTTAACAATTTTAGCTAAACAGATCTTTGAAATTTAGTTAATCTTTTAATTGTAAATTTTTAAGTACTACAAAAAATGTCAATATTTTATAGATTTGACAATTAAAAGATTCAAAATATGTAAAACAATTAAACTTTTTTTTCTGTAAGGACATAATTGCTTGAAGATATTTTTTTCTAAGACGCAAGAAATTTACAATAAAATATTATTCCGCTTTTTTTCAAACTCTCTTCAAAAAATGGCATATTCACCATGGATTTCTTTTGCAGAATATAGTATATCTTTATTTGCACAAATTTTTACATTTTATGTATTCAGTTACATTTTATTTAAGCGACTTGTAAATAATACAAATCCAAATGTTATTAAATCTCCATGTATAACTTTCTATTTTCAAACACAAATTTTTGCAGCTTTTATAAATATTTTATATATAATTTATTTTTTAATTTGTTGGAGGCCATTTCCAACAGAAAATAATTCATATCTTTTATTCTTTTTTGGTTCTCCACAAATTTTATCCATTCTTTTATCTCCAATTTCAATTTTTGGATTAGGTTTGGATCGATGTTTGGCAGTTTTATTTCCGTTAAAATACACAAAATTAGAAAATTCATATCCAAAATATCTTTCAATATTTTTTATGGTTGGAATTTGCGTATTTGCAATTGTTGTACTTTTTATTCCAACATTTCCAACAAAAAATACAACGCCATGTGGAGCATTTGGTTGTTTGGCTTCAACTGAAGTTGTTGGGATATTTCTTTATACTCGAGGTTTTACAAGTATTTTAATTTTTATTAATGGTATTGTTTTAACTTTTGTAATGCGATATAAACATAATATTACACAAATTCATAGAAAAGTAAGTTTCTCAAAATTTTTAATGTTTGAAGGTCAAAAAAATGTAAAATTTGCTAAAAGTGGCAAAGAATTGAAAAAAAAACCTACATTATACCTTCCCATTTATTTTTTATTTTTTTACTCAGCATTTTTTATAAGCCATTTTTTGTAATTTTCGACTTATTTTGAAAAATTTAGGGATTTCAAAAAAGTGAAAAATCCTCCGATGAGGCTAAGAATTGGCAGGTAGACTAATTTGAGGTCAGAGATCTCGAATTTAAATTTCATATGTCTCATTTTTATGCAAATTTTTCATCTACTAGATGCGGTACCTCTAAAATAGCCGAAAATCGAAAAAAAATTATTTTGCTACAAACAAATGATAGATATATCATGCGGTAGATGAAAAATTTGCATAAAAATAAGACATATGAAATTTAAATTTGTGATCAGTGACCTCGAATTAGTCTACTTACGAATTTTTAGCTTCATCTGAGGATTTTTCATTTTTTTGAAATCCGACGAGAAAGTCGAAAATTACAAAAAATGGTTTTTATGTTTAAAGGTCAAAAAATTGTAAAATTCACTAAAAGTGGCAAAGAATTGAGAAAAACCAACATTATACCCTCCCAATAATTATTTATTTTTATACTCAACATTTGTTATTGCCGTTAATATTTTAAAATGTTTTCTATTTTTCTGAAAATTTATATCAGTGATAAAAAAAATATAGTTAGCTTTTTTTCACGTTTTAAATAATAAAAAGATAAAGAAAGCAACAGAGTCAATCAATTGCATTTTTTTTGGGTAAAAAAGAAAATGCTACATTTTTTCCTTTGTCTGTCTTTTTTGAATATTTAAAAAAATCTTTAAAACGCAAGTTAACAAGGGAAAACTTTTTTCTTCTTTCAAATATTGAAAATTAGAAAAAAAATCTTTTTTTTTCAGAGAAACTGATAGAAAAATAACAATTTTTTTTGTCAAATTTTCAATATTGGTTAAAAGAAAATTGCTTTCTGAAACAATTATTAAGCAAAAAGGAACCAACTTTTGCGAATTTTCTTTGCAACTTCAAACATAGTTTTGACAACATGTGATTTTCTTGAACCCCCCAATAAAAAATTTTTAGTTTAATAACTTGGTTTTATTTACGCTCCTTGTAACTTTATTCTTGGATTTTCTTCCAAATCTTGGAGGCAGTATTTTTACCGCCGTATGTTTTAATATTTTTTGCTAAAATTAAACGTTTAAGCGTATAAAATTTACAGGTAACAGGAGTAAATTTAACTACAATATTTGGTCCATATTCAACTTTAACATCTTCCATTGAAACAGGAATTTGCGCATTCATTTATAAAAATGTTTATAACAAAAAATCAAATGTTATTAAAATTCTTCAACCAAACGTTTTAACAACTTGAAGTTTCAACTTTTTAAAAAGGTTTAATATCAGAAATTATTGTTTAATGTATTTAGAATAAAAGTGTGGTTTTTTATCATTTTTAATAAAATCCATTTATGGCTAAAGCTTGTCAAATATGAAAATTCTTATATCAAATGATAGATCTGAGCTAGGGGAACATATTGCAAACAAAAAATTTTTTTTTCAAAAAAACGCAAATTTTAGTTTCAGAAAACTTGCATACAGCGCCTGAGACACTTTGGACAAAAACAAATTTGGTCTTCGTTCTTTTCAACCGTATTTTAGCCTATCCTGAAAGTATCATGTCTGTAGCTTAAAATTAAACTTTTTTCCGTCGCTTTTTTCTTTTTATGCTCGAAGTTGGAAAAAAATGAGTTATAAAAGGCTTTTGTCTATTCTTTTTAGTTTTAAATATTCTTTGTTTGTTAATTTTTCAAATTTTGATAGCATCATTTTTTATGAACCGAGATTAAAAAAATAATATTGTGGACAATAAAGAAAAATCTTAATTTTATTTTTTTGGACTGAAAAATGAAAAGATCTTTAAAAAAGATTCTTCCACATTTTTGTTTTTTTTTGTTATTTACAACATGTTTTTTCTTTCATTCATATTTTTTAAATGTGTTTAGTTTTTTTAGAGAAACGCTTTTTCTTTTGAAATATGTTTGCCTCTATTTTCGCCAAGTCAATTGAATGTGATCAAAATTAGTCATCAGTAAAAGATATATCATAATGTCAATGTTTTTCGTTTTTTTTTGAAAGGAAAGCATTATTTATCTTTTTTTCAAAGTTTTCTTCTTTTAATATTTTAAAAACCACAATAAAAAATATGTTAAAATTTACTTAATGACTTGAGTCTACGGGGATATCTTCTTTAGCATGTTAGGAACATATACAGATAAAAAAAAACAATATTGTTTAATACAGATGTCTAGATAAAAACTCCAGAAATCGAGCTACTTTTTTATCAAAAAATTTTTGCAAAAAAAAGTTGGAAAGGAAAATGTGTGGTCCCACAACGAACTCAACTTCTTTCTCCTTTCTTTTAGAACGTTTTTTTTAAGTTTGTCGACTCGTGATTTGTATTACCTATTTTTTTTCTTTTTATTTAGACTAAAATAATATAAAATTAATTTAGTAGAAGAAAGTTATTCATTGAATCTTTTTTATTGTTTAAAAATTTATAAGATTTCTGTCTTTTTGTGTATAATTTATAAAAATACAATAAACTTTTTTATGTATACTTTAAAGTTTTTTTGAATGCATTTTATTATTTTAAATTACTGTTAAACATAATATAAGTATTTTGTATTTTCAGATTAGTGTTTCGAAGTGGCTCAGCAGATAATAATGATCGCAAAATCAAATGTGAAGTTTTGTCAGATGAGTTTTTGACGGAAAATGCTGAACAAGAGGGGCAGGTCTGTTTTTGTTTATATTTTGTGTTTTATTGTAACTAAAATTTAAAGGATGAATTTGCACAATATTTAACTTGCCTCAAAAATGTA
>JAQIXH010000521.1:0-12727 GCA_034700145.1 Panagrolaimus detritophagus
AAAAGCTCTCTCGTACAGAATTTCATCCATGTGGTGTTGCAGTTTTTGGTAAAAAATAACTGCTGTATTGATTTTTTATATGTAATGTAAATAGAAACTGATGTAATTGTCTGTATCGAAATGTATTTATTGAAAAAATAAACTTTATTCTCACCTTTATTTTGTGTTCGTTGGGGACAGGCTCGTATTTTGGGGGGAATATTCGGGGATCGATATTTATGTTAAGCTTTGGTAATTTTGGTCATCGCATTTTAGTCAAGCATATTTTGTGTATCAATATTTATTGATTAAAAAACTTTAAAAATTTTAATAAAAAACACCAAACGAAGAATAACAGATAGTTTTAAATTAATGTTTCACAAGTTTTTGGTAAAAAAAAGTTTACGTTTTTTCTGGTTTACAAACACGTCAATTTTTTACTTCCAGGTATTGTCGGCCATTTTCATTTTTAATTTTACATGTTGCTTTTTCATGCTATAACATTTTGTGCAATTATAAGTGCACCATTGAAATTTATAGTTAAATTTTTGTTTATCTGTTGTAAAAAGTATAAGATTCTTATTGTTTTCATTTTTTGGTTTTCAGAAAAAATTAATCTTTTTTCAGGAATTATTTCAGGTTAAAATTTTTTTTTAAAAGAAACAAATTTTTGTGCAGTAGAAACATGTTCAGAACCAAAAAGTTCAGCATATCTTTCACCAGTTTCATTATCTTTTATAATTTTTGCTGACACTTAATTTTGAGCATAATTGAAATTGAAACATTTTTTTGCATGCAAAAAAAATGTTTTTCTGTTTAGAACATTGAATCTTAAAATGCCAAAAAACAAAAAATGTCCTTCACACACTGTTTTCGCGTGTGAAAAACGACAAATAATTTGAATGAAAATTAAAACGCAAAAAACAAAAAACAAAATGAAGTTTTTTAATCATTTAGCGCATTTTTATTTTTCGACTAATTCGACGTCCAACAACAAACAACAATAAAAATGATGCTTCTTGTTCCATTTTCTGCTGCAACAACAAATATTCTTGAAGATGATGATAATAAAACTGCAATTGGTATTGATGATGATGCTTTAACTGCTGTTGGTATTGATGATGGAACTTTAACTGCAATATGTATTGATAACGGTATGTTTCTTACTTTTTGGAACGGATTTACCCATGTCTTTTATAGATACAAAAACTGCTCGTCATTTGTTAGATATTGATGGAATTCTTGATTATGATGATACTGCAATTAGTATTGATTATGGTATGTTTTTTTTTCAACTTTATTATTAACATTCTATGGATTTTTTAGATACTCGAACTGCTCGAGATATTGTGGATGCTGTTTATGTGAATGATAAAGGATGGCTTGATTATATTTTTGATTTTCTTTTTCCAATTGGTTCTGCAGAAGATTCAAATGGAATGCATAAAAAGCTCTCTCGTACAGAATTTCATCCATGTGGTGTTGCAGTTTTTGGTAAAAAATAACTGCTGTATTGATTTTTTATATGTAATGTAAATAAAAACTGATGTAATTACTTGTATCTGCATGTTTACTGAAAAAATAAATTTTGACATTTTTTCTGTTTAGGGATTTGTGGTTTAGAGGTAAAATGTGTGTTTAGTTTTAATGTTTATTGAAGCAAAATTTTAATTGTTTAAATAAGTTATAGTTTTGGACGTTTCATAGTTCAAGTTTTATCTAATTTAACAATTAATTTAAAGCTTCCCACGTTCATACGAATTAAATAATTATTAATTCATTTATGTCTATTCCAAGATTTTTGATATGCATTAAAATATACATCCGTATCCGGTTTATTTGTCACATCTCGACTTGGATGAACAATTACAGTAAATATTCGATCTTTAAATGCTGGAGCAAAACATGAAATCTTTTGTGCCAAAGATCCATCGATTATACTTGGAATAAATAAACTTAACACAACAAGTATCGTATATCCCTTAAAAATTAAAGTTGTTAAAGTTTAAAATATAAAAATGTGAACAAATTTTTTCCACCTGATTAAAAATCAGGACATCATTAGAGATATTTTTTGTAGTTTGAACTGTAAAAAATTCGATCCCTTTGATTTCCTGATTTTCAGGTTTAAATTGTTTTTTATGGCAGTTCTGTTAAATAAAAAAAGAAAGGGGTTGCACGCAATAGGCAGAAAAAGGCCACTTTTGACTTATTTTTTTCAAAAAAAGTGGCTTTTTTGCTGCACCTTGCGCGCAACCCATTTTCCCTTCTTGTTTGCCGTAATTTTTGGCAAAAAAAAATTTACCAAATGTGTTGCCAACATTCGATTATTTACTACAATTGGAATTCCTGATGCATCAATGATTGAAGTAATTCCTAAAAGGCTTTGAAAAAACCAATTCACTGATGCAGATGGAAGAATAACATGAAGAAATCGAATATTCTCATTTACCTAAAAATAGCAAAATTAAAGTTTTTGCAACAAATTAATTTTTCGAAAGCTAAAAAAGGTCAAAAATGTTACAAATAAAAAGAGTACAAACTTGATATCTTTCTGCAAGACTTAATTCAATGCTTAAACGTCGGCGTCGAAGCTTTCGATTATAGTAACGAATTAATAAACAAATCTAAAAAAGGATTAAATGTACTGTAAATTTAATAGGTGGTTTTAGCAAAAAAAAACAATTCTTCGAATTTGTTGATGGAAAATTTTTAGAAAAATTCATTACATCATATCTTTTTTTTATGTATATTTATAAAAAAGGTATATGTGAATGTAGTTGAGTAATGTTTATAAACACACAAAATACATTCATTTAATTAATTTTAATTAATTTTGGTTTTACAAAATAAGTTCTAAATTACGGTAACGATGTTTTGTCCTAGTTTTATATCCAAAATTTTGGGCACTTCTTTACGACAACAAAAAATGAAAAAAAATTTTTACTCTGATATTTCAAAACCGAAAATAAAAGTTCAATATGACTACAGTAATATTGAATTTTTTAAACAAAATAACTTCCTCAATTTTATATTTGTTTGTTCATTAAAAATCAGTCCCATAAAATCAAAAATTTTGTTCTTTGGAAAAAATACTTACCGTAAAAGATACCGTATCAGTAAAAAGAACCATTCCGGTTAACTTTATTTTAGTTAAATTAAATTTATAATAAGCAATTAATTGTAAAATTGGGCAAATTATCTGTAATTAAATATATATATTCTAAAAAAACAAAAAATATCGGAAATCTTACCAAAAATAAGATCATAATTATATTTCGTAAAATATATTTTGTATAAGTTTTTAACATAAATGTTGTAATTCCTCGTTCAATTACAGCTGCAAAAACTGAAAATCGAAATAAAAAAGCACCATAAAGAAGAAAGAGACGAGCAAATGCGCCAATTTTCCAATCATCAGCAAATGAAAGTTCACCAATAAAAAGTGAATAATTTGCAAATGAAAAAACTCCAAATGAAATTGATCCAAGTCCAGTGAGCCAAGCGATAGTTGCAATTTTCATTGTTGGACTTGGCATTCCTTTTACATAATGTGAACAAAGTACAACAAATAAAAATAAAAGTGAAAAGAAATTTACTCCAATTATTATTGAAAGTATTAAAATTTCAAAGATTTCTAACATCTCTTTTTTTTAAATTTATTATTGCTACCGTAAAAATGAAAATATTAAACTTTTAAAACAGGCAAACACCAGTTTTGAAACTTATATTAATGCAGCAATGAAAAAATAAGTGAAAATAAAAATGAAACAAATTTTTAAAAAAATTGGCGTTCATCTGAGCAGAAAACCGACGACAATTAAATACAATTTATTAAAATAATTAATTTTTTAATTATTAATACAAAAAACAGGGAAAAAAGGTAGATTTGTTGGCTACAGTAAAATAATTCACACCAAAAAAGAGCAAAAGGAAAAGGAAAAACAGCAAAAAAGAATAAGTAATTTTGTGCATTCTGCGATTTATAATGTAATGTGTTGGATTTTAATAACAATCTATTTTAACTAATTTTTCATTTTATCTCTGAAATATCAAAGTTGGTGTTTACATTAACTTTGTTATCATTGATTTTGTATCCTTTTAAAATTTAAATGAATCTCGTATCTTTTTCTCTAAGATAAATTTATTAAAATTTAAAGAAAATGTCTGTGACATCTTCAAAAAGACTACGGTAGCTTACTGTAACTTTTCTCTCGTTACAAATTTTTAACACTTTTTTGTCTAAAAAAATTTTGTTTTTTTATTTTTAAACATTTTCTTTTGCTTTAAATGATTTCCTGTTTTTTACTTTCTATTTCAACCCTAATAAAATATCAATAAATGAAAACTAATTTATTGCTCTAAAAATTAAATCAAAAGAAAGCGGTCTTCTTCTTTTTTTCACTACATCATTTTTTTGCTCCCAAAAAATGATTCATTTTCATCGAATTTCAGAGTTTTCAAAACATTCATCCCCTGTCTTCTTTTTTTTGCTTCGTGAATAAATTTCGTGATTCTCTTTTTTTCTTTTATTTTGAAAAACGTTAAAAGTGGTTTTAGGCTTTCACTTTTTTTCCATGGTAACGATTTTGTTGGTCAAAAATAGAATAACCTTAGTTTTTTAAAAGAAGAAAAATAATTTGTTTTTGTACATTTTGTAAATTGAATTTCAAAAGCGTTACTGTTCTTTGAGATTCAATATTTTTAGTAAAAAATTTTTGAGTCATAAAAATTTTGTGCTAAGCTTTTATGTAATAATATATTTTTTTCACACTGAATCATTGTATTTTTTGTTTTTACATTTTGTGGAAGATCATCATCTGTTCATCATCATTGCCTTTTTTTATTATTAAAAAATGCTTTAAAAATGGAATAAAAATTTATCGCTCTATCATTGACACTATTTAACTGGTTCTCTTCTTTTTTCATGTTGTCCTTGGTTTTTTTCTTTTTTTGCGCATAAAAATTTTTACACACTACCAAAGCTCGGCTGCTGCTGCCACAGCTACTTTGGTCGTTGCTGCTGCTGTTTGGAATATATCTATTTTTTGCACCACAGTTCCTTCCCCTTTCGTGTTGTTGTTTTTTGTTATTGTTATTTTTTTCTCTTTTTTATGATGATATGTTTTTTTTCTGCCGCAGTTGTTGCATTTCTTTTTTTAAAGTTAAAATTGACTGACAGACTCAATTAACTTTTTACACAATTTGAAGCTCTGCGATCCCTTATTTTTTTGTTCAAACTTTTTTTAAACTTTATTGATTACTCTTTTTCTGCTGAAATTTTGGTCCAACGTCAATGTCGTTGCTGTTTTTTAAACACTGAATAAAAAGTGAAAGGCCAATGAACCATTTTATAATTTCTTTAATTTTCTGGTGTTTATAAAATGTGTTGAATTATGTTATATTTTTCGTTTTTGGGTACAACGAATATTGGTCCACCTTTTACTTTTACCTTTCGTTTTTCTAATGTTTGTTTAAAACTAACCTTCTTTTTTTCTTCCACACATCTTTCTTTTTTACGCTTCCTTTCTCGTTTTACATACAACCATTTTTTGGTGCTATTTATTGATCACTTTTTAAATGTTACTTATATGTTTTTTTAGATGTTATAACGCAGCAACTTAAACTTGGATTTACGCTGGACAAGTGTTATTCAAGAAAGAAAATCTCTCTCTCTTGGTATTGGATTATTTTGGCCGCGAAGAACTTTTTTTCACGTATATATTGTTGCTGTTGGATTATTATTGTTTAAATAGAAATGTCTTCAGACATGGATGTTAATATTTCAATTGCTCGAGTTATTGGTGATATTGTAGTTTTGACAGTTTGTGGTAGGTTAAATTTTTTGGTGGATTTTATATATCCTATCTTATATCTCATACTTTTTAGCTGTTCCTATGTTATTCTTCCATAAATGGGTAAAACCGTATAAACGTGGATTTTATTGGTATGCTTTTATACATCTTTTCAAGCTATATCTTAACTGTAGAACTTTTTTTAGTGATGATGAATCAATTCGATACCCATATTTACCTTCTACAGTATCAAGACAGATGCTTATATTTATTGGTTTAGTTCTTCCAATTATTTTGGTAACTAACTTTTTTTCCTTCTTCATCTATATAGCTGTGTTATTTTAGATAATTTTAACTGAAACATACCGAGCACTTCGATGGGAACGAAAATGTAAGAATCAATTTAAAGTTTATCGATGGGGTACACGGACTGTTAATCGATTCATTGTACGACTATATGTTTTTATGGGATATTTTTTCCTTGGTGTTTGTTTCAATCAACTTATGGTTGATGTTTCAAAATATACAATTGGCCGACATCGTCCACATTTTATGTCAATTTGTCAACCAAATGTTGGATGGAAGTCTTGCCCCTCTGATCATACATATATAACTCAATTTGAATGTAATGGTACTGAAAAGCGACTAATTCATGAATCAATGCTATCATTCTATTCTGGACATGCTTCATTCTCGTTTTATGTTGCTGCATATATTTCTGTAAGGTTTAATTACAGTAATAAAAATTCATACTTTTCATTTTTAGTTATATCTTCGAGCTCGTCTTTATCGACCAATCTTTTCTCGCTTAATTATTCCAGCCATTCAATTCTTTTTATTCTTTGGTGCTGCATTTGTTGCATTCTCACGTATCTCGGATTATAAGCATCATTGGAGTGATGTCCTCGTTGGAAGTATTGCTGGAACAAGTATTGGGTTTATTAATGCTCTTTATATTGCTGAAGTCTTTAAACGACGTGAAATTCCACCTGCCCATGATCCTTCTTGTCAATTTGGTTTAATTCCATTGGATTCTCGAGATGTTGCAAATATTGAAGGTGGAATTGGTGTTGATGTTCCAATGTAAGTATTAAATACAACCTGAAACGACCAATATCTTATCTCTCTAATTTTTGAAAAAAAAATTAATTGATTATTAGCGGTTTGATCGGCATGTTTACACCGGGATTACTGTATTTTTGGACGTTAGTTTTAGTATTAATTATTTGATGGCATTTATTTTAGTACACATTGACTTTAATGAAGCAGGGGAAAAAATATTATAGATAATTGATCAAACTTTATAGATAAACGTTTTATTATTCGGCTATTGTTGAATAATTATCAATTTTTTCGGATGTTATTTTTAAATCCAAGATTTTAGGATTAAAAAGTTGAGAAAATAGGATTTTGATTTTAAAGTTTAAACCCAAAAATTCGCTTTTATGAAAATTTCATTTTTAAGGTTCAAAATATTACAACAAACTTTTCTCCAAATTTTTGTAATTTAGAATATAAAAGCCCGGCAAAATAGCTAATTTTAGACGGCAAATTTTATTACTCTGTTTCTCAATTTTCTAGTTATCGATGCTAATCTATACTTTTTATCCATATCCAAAAGATATGATATAACCAATATATTATCTTTCTGATTTTTGAAAAATGAAAATTTAAAAAATTCAAGTTTTTTCATCTACAACTAACAATTAAAATTGAAAAATTGACTTGATTATAAAAACTGCTCACAATTTTAATTCCGTAATATGCGTAACAAAAACTTTAGTAAAATTAATGTGTATTAAAATAACTTTGAATAATTTAAAACCAAAACCAACGTCCTAAATACAGTAATCCATGTTTAAACATGTCTGTCGATCTAAGACCGAGTTACAACTTATATCAATGCTAATCCATATCCATTTTAGTGGAAGTTCAAAGCGTCCAATATTTGCTTCTCGGGCAATTGTAATGAATAATGATGTTGAACGTGGAAATAATATGGAAATGCATAACAAAAATCCTTCAACAACTGAATCTAAAACGTTGGTTCATTATTAATATTTTTGATCTCACCAAAAAAAACAATTTTCTCATATATTTTTTTGGCATTTTTATTTTTGCTTTTTAACAACGATGCTTCTTTCACAAGAATTGGTTTTTTTGAAAGTTTTTCCTATGTTTTGCTTTTATATCTTTGTAGCTTTAAAACCATTTATCCTAATCATAATAATATTTTATGTGCAAAAAACCTGAAACGTCCTATGTTTGTTTTTTTTACTATGTACTTTTTTTATACTTTGTTATTTTGTTTAAAAATAATAAACATACCGCTGCTTTATTTAACAAAAAATCACAAAGATAATTTTTAAGTTTATAACTTTAGATCTTTGCAACGGCAATCCCCTGAAATTGTACAACAACAACAAAATAATAATGGATTATATCGAAATGAAATATATCTTGATCCAGAGATTGTTTTTCCAATGAGTAATCAAAAAAAGGAATTTTGATTTAATGTTTCTTTCTATCTTTTTATAGTCACAAAATTTTCGGGCCTTTGATTTTTTAGGGATTAAATAAAAATTGGGGTTTTTGTAGCTTTTTTCATTTTTCCCTGATTAAAGGGAGCGGATTGGTTAATGCATTTTTTATTTTAACATTTGTTTCCGAAATTGCATGAACCTGACGATCAGGGATTTCTTCTATTGTTCTTTTGCCTGATTTTCAAGTTCATGTTATTTTGAAAATGAACGTTAAAAATGTAAAATGCATTAAAGTGTCCGCTCTGTTTAAAATGTTTTTTTGCCACCTTTCTTCTGTAACTTTTCCCATTAATCCAAATGTTGTTTATTACCCTTTTTTTGTTAAAACACAAATGTATTTGTTTTTTCCAATATACAGTCTACATTTTCTTGCCAGTTAATTTCCTTTTTTTGTTTTTATTCGTTTGCATTTTTTCAGCCTTTATTTTGTTTGATAAAAAAATAATACTAAAATATAACCTTTTGTTTTCCCACAAAGCTTCCAAACTTTCGTTTAAAAGCAACAATCAAAAAATACTATTTAAACTTTTGTCATATAAAAACTTGTCAATTTTTAGGGAGATGATCTATCGCTTCAATGATCCAACAGATTATAAATAAATTACATCTCAATTTTTTAAATTTTTTTTAGCATTAAAATTTTTTATTGTAATAAAATTAGAGTCATTGATTTTTTTTAAAAAAAGTTTTTCATAAATAAAAAATATTTTCAAACAAACGTCAAAAAATACGTGAAAGTGAACATCGAAAAAATGCCATTGAATGAAAGAAGAAAAAAGAAAAGAGTGAAAAAAGAAAAAAGAATTGCGTGTTCCAAACAAAAAGTAAAAAGTTATGCATTCAAAATTAACTCAACACTTTTTTTTTGTTAAGAAAAATATGTAACTTTTTAAACATCATTTTTTTAATATTAGCTTTTCTTTTCTTTTTCTCTTTATTTGACATCGTCGGCTTTCTGTTGGGATTGTAATATTTTTTCCATATTATTATTACTGCTTATTTTTCTCACATATGTGTCCAGCAACATCAACCTCGGCAGCAGCAGTAATTTTCATAGTAAAAAATTTTTAGCAAAGGTTAAAAATTAATTCCTTGTTTAATTTAAAAGCAGTAAAGTGGAAAAGAAGTAAAAAAAGAAGAAAGAGAGAAAAAATTTTTTAAATGGTTGAAAGAAAAATTAAAAATTCTCCAACATTTAACGTCGCGATGGCAGCAGCAGTAACAGGAACAGTGCCATCCCGAGTCCGATGTCCATGTTCACGTTTGCCATCATCAACTACCACCTCAACAGCAACAGCAACAACAATAACATCATCAAAGAAAAGAATTAAAAGTAATAATAATTTTAATAATAAATTTAAAATACCTCCAAAAACGACAACGACAATGGTAAATTTTGATTTAAAAAACAGTAAGTTTTGTTTTCGCTTGGGGACAAAAAATGAAGCCTTAAGTTTGTTTACTCTTTTATTTTTATTACTGCTGCTTTTTTGACTTATTTTTATATTATTGTTTTTTTGTGCTTTTTTTTATTTGTGGTAAAAATTTTTATTAAAAAATTATTTTTATTTCGTAACTTATTATTATTACTGCCTCAAATAGCGTGCTTTTGCGCACGACTCTTTCTAATAAAAATTGAGTCATGTTTAATGTTGAAATCTTTTCCCGTTTTTTCGGAAGCGAACATTTTTTTGTGAACTCTTACTTCTTTTTTTAAAAAATGTTCATCATTTATTTTCCTATTCAAGAAAGATTCACACAAGCATTTTTTTTGCTAAAAAAATAAGTGTTTAAAAAACGTCTTTGAAAAATCCTTAAAATAAAATTGGCTCTCTTTATTTTTTTTTCTCGCTTTCCACCTGGTTTTTTCATATATAAATATTTGACAAGAAAAACGTTTTTAAAAAAAAATGCCAAAAGGAGTGCGAAAAAAAATATGCAGCCCCGCGGCAGCAATGGCACAACTACTTTCCTTGTTTGACCTCCTGTTGTGGATGTTTTTGGATGGACCTTCCGCACAAAAATAAACATAACTGCCAAAGGCCAGCTTTTGCCGAAAAAAAAACTTTTTTTCTCCTACTTTTTTTGCTTTGCTTTTAACAACCGAAAAAACTTTTTTGCTTACTTTTTTTTGTTATTATTATTATTTTTTAATCCTTCCTTTTTTTATTACTCTAGAAAAATATAACACTTAAATAATAAAAACAAAAAACACATATTTCATTGCACTTTTTTTTGTTCCGCTTTCAATTTTTGTAACTAAAATTTTTTAAGCTTTTAATTTTTTTCAGGTTTACCCTCATCAAAACGGTCTCCACGCACCAGATTTACAACAGCAACAAAAACGAGGATGAATCGATTTTGTGTTGGACAGCATGTTGAAATTAAACGTTCTGACGGAAGGATACATGGTGCAGTAATTGTTGGATTTTCAGGTACTGTTTTTTTGGTGTTGCAATTATTTGAAACTTTTTTTAATTCTTTAATAATTTTTCTTAATAGGAAAATTTTGCTTTTTTATTAAAATATTAAAATTTTAATTAAAATATTTATTTTTAGAAGAAGACCAATTGGTTAAGGTTGAATGGTACGAAGAGGTTAGTTTTAATGTTTTATTTCTAAGTTTAACTAATAATTAGTACCAGTCTGGTGATATTTGAGTTTTTATTAATTTTTATATTTTATCAGTCTGGTAATTATTAGTGCATGATAAAATTTAAAAATGCACACAAAATATGCCCTTTACGATTTTTTGCCAATGACCTGTGATGCCATGGCAATAATTTAACTCGTGACCAATTTTATATTTTTTTTACCACAAAAATAAACATTTGTATTTATTTTTTGACGTAAATAATATTTACTTTCTTTTTTTTCAAGGGTGAAACGAAAGGAAAAGAAGTGGATTATTATAATTTATTAAAAACAAACCCGGAATTAAATACCAATGGGATTAATGACCATGATCCATCTCAAACAACAACAACAACAAATAACAAAAAATTAACAACATCTATAAACAATAATAAAACAGCCCCGCCCCTTGCGGTAACATTATCCCCAACAAAAACATCTTCATCGGTTGCAGCTCGAATGAAAACTTCACAACCTCCACAAAAATCAAATTCTAATTCCATTGAAGTTCCAAATAAAAATTTGAGGTTCGAGTTTTAATGTTTTTTAATATAGGTTTTTGGTTGCTATAGTTTTTTGGCATTTTAAATTAAAAAAGCAAATAACTTATTTTTTTATAGGCGAACAATGCCAAGTGAAAAAAATTTCATTAAAAACGGTTCTACAACTTTAAATAAATCTTTTATAAAACCATGTAAGTTTATTATTTTTGGAAGGGTTTTTAATAAATGACCCTGAAAATCAGGGATTCAATAAATCGGGTGTTTTTTTAAACATGCTCTATTGAATTTCATGTTCATTTAAAAAAAATTCGCGGCGGGATTTGATATGTTTTTTTAAATTAAAATTAAAAATTTTAGCAACAACAAAAATTTCGAATCAAAAAGAAAATTTTGAGCCAACAACAATGTCACTACAAAATACAAAATCTTCCACACGAGACCACCAAAACGGCACAACCACAAAATCCCGGCAACAAAGTGAAGAACGTCGAGTAAAAAATTCTGAAGCAAAACGGCAAAAATATTTAAAAATGGAAATTGATAAAAGTAACCCAAATTGGCAATTTTTAACAATGATAAATGAATATCGTTCAACGATTGATTTTCGGCCAATTTCACCTTCAGATTCTGTTATCGATAATCGCATATCTGTTTGTATTCGAAAGCGGCCACTTGATAAACGAGAAATTGGTAAAAAAGAAATTGATGTTGTTACAGTACCAAATAAAGATCATGTTGTGGTACATCAACCCCAACAAAAAGTTGATTTAACAAAATATCTCGAAAATCAAAAATTTCGTTTTGATTATGCATTTGATGAAGATTGTGATAATGAAATTGTTTATCAGTAAGTTTTTATTAAATATGTAGAAAATGTTTTTAATTTGTGGTTTTTAGGTTTACAGCTCAACCTTTAATTAAAACAGTTTTTGAAGGTGGATATGCTACTGTATTTGCTTACGGACAAACTGGCTCTGGAAAAACTCATACAATGTGCGGAGCTTTTCTCTCAGGTGGAAAAACCCAGGTTTGTACTTTAATCTTTTAAGTTTATTTTGGAAGTTTGAAAAATCTGTTCACTATGAAGTTTGATGTTTTAAATAGGTTATTTCTAAAAAAGCGAACACAACAAGGAACTGACTAAGGTTTCTGTGAAGAAAGACTTTTTAATATAGGAACGCGCGCAGCAATGTGCGACGCCAGTGTTCCCCGCATTTTTTTTTATCCAAAAGAAAATGAAAGAGAGGTATACTGTAGAAATTAAAACTTTTTT